>JAJKFJ010023571.1:0-85203 GCA_027382625.1 Tetmemena sp. SeJ-2015 | reverse complement strand
GATGAGGCTTATCAGGACTATATACATAAAACCTGTTGAAATAACTAAATAAAGGTAACGAAAGCACGTTACTTATTTAAAAAATTCAATCGCAATAATTTATCTAAAAAGAGGATTACTATGGCTGTTCTGCTCACCACTAACCTAGGCAACATTAAAATCGAATTGAATGCAGAAAAAGCACCTAAGACGGTCGCCAATTTTTTAGCTTATGTTGAATCAGGACATTATGTCGGTACGATTTTTCATCGTGTCATCAGTGGCTTTATGATTCAAGGTGGTGGCTTTGAAGTGGGCATGAAACAAAAACCGACCAAGGGTACTGTTGAGAACGAAGCTAATAATGGATTAAAAAATGTGCGCTATGCATTAGCGATGGCGAGGACAAGTGATCCGCATTCAGCCTCGGCACAATTCTTTATCAACACAAGTAATAATGATTTTCTTGATTACCCTGGACAAGATGGTTGGGGCTACTGCGTATTTGGCGAAGTCACAGAAGGAAAAGATGTTGTCGATAAAATTTCCTCGTCAAAAACCACACGCTCGAGTTTCTATAACGATGTCCCCGTTGAGAACATCGTTATAGAAAAAGCCGAAATCGTTTAAAGCAACGACTTCACTCTGATTAGCCTATCTGAAGTTCAACAAACGATGAATAGCCCAGTACATCAACCAGGATCATCGGTCGAAGCGCAACCCAAATCGGTTGCGCTTTTTGTTTCCGATATTCATTTAAGTGAAGCAATTCCTCGAACCACAGATCAATTCCTTGATTTTCTGCATCACCATGCGATTCACACCGAGCGTCTCTATTTGCTAGGTGATTTATTTGAATATTGGGCGGGCGACGATGACATAGATCATCCCTACCATCACAAGATCATTGAAGCACTTCGTGACGTGGCCGATCGTGGTGTGCAGATTTTTTGGATTGCTGGGAATCGTGATTTTTTAGTTGGAGAGTCTTTCGCAGAACGCACGAAGGCAAAGCTACTCAAAGACCCAAGCACACTACTTCTAGCGAACCGCAAACTCATTCTTTCTCATGGCGATCATCTTTGCACCGACGATGTGAATTACATGGCTTTTCGTTCACTCGTTCGGCAAGAGAATTGGCAACAACAATTTCTGACAAAACCACTCGCGGAACGTAAGGCGATCATTGAGAGCATGCGACAAGCAAGCAGCTCTGCTCAACAAGACAAGAGCATGGAAATCATGGATGTGAATGCATCGGCAGTAGCAGCGCTCCATCAACAATTTCCAAATAGTGTTTTAATTCACGGACACACTCACCGTCACGCCATCCACAATGAGGCACAGGGCTTACGCTATGTCTTACCTGACTGGGATTGCGACAACACAACAAAACATCGTGGTGGCTGGTTAAAGATGACGCAAGATGGTGCATTAAATTTCGTCTATTTGTAAGAGAGAGCATTCCCGACTAATTTGGCGCTTTGCTTTCACTTGATCGACGCGATAAATTGTGCAAATATGATTTATCTAGCTTGCATCTTCATACGCCCTTGTTTTTCATTGATCGCCTTTCAACCACAAGCATTCACCAACCAACATGACAAACTCGCCGACGACAGAGCATCTTTGGATGCCATTCACCGCCAATAGACAATTTAAATCCAAACCAAGATTGCTCAGTTCAGCAAAAGGCATGTACTACCAGAGTGCTGATGGTCGCGAGATCCTTGATGGTACAGCTGGACTATGGTGCGTCAATGCGGGTCATAATCATCCCAAAATCATCGAAGCAATTCAGAAGCAAGCGGCCACCTTAGACTTTGCGCCAACATTTCAAATGGCGCATCCGCTTGCATTTCAAGCCGCAAGTAAATTAGCGGAAATGTCACCAGCAGGACTTGATCGTGTGTTCTTCTGCAATGATGGCTCCGAAGGTGTCGATACCGCATTAAAATAGCCCTTGCTTATCATCGAGTACGTGGAGACGCTAATCGATTTCGTCTGATTGGACGTGAGCGGGCATATCACGGAGTTGGCTTTGGTGGTATCGCGGTTGGCGGAATCGCCGGTAATCGCAAGCAGTTTGGCGCCGCACTTGCTGGTGTAGATCATCTACCTCACCCACTCAACATTTCAAAAAACGCGTTTAGCAAAGGCTTGCCAGAGCACGGTGCCGAACTCGCTGATGTTTTAGAATCACGCGTACTTGCCTTACACGATCCTAGCACTGTCGCTGCAGTCATCGTTGAACCAATACAAGGATCAACCGGCGTCATCATACCGCCGCGATCTTATTTACAAAAACTACGAGAGATCTGCACCAAGTATGGAATTCTTTTGATTTTTGATGAGGTGATTACAGGATTTGGGCGCTTAGGAAGTGCGTTTGGCGCTAATTTTTTTGACGTGATTCCAGACATGATCGTGTGCGCCAAAGGATTGACAAATGCAGCGGTTCCTATGGGTGCAGTAATCGTTAACACAGGAATTTACGACACATTTATGGAGGGCTCGCCAAAAGATGCGATCGAACTCTTTCATGGCTATACCTATAGCGCGCATCCACTCGCCTGTGCCGCTGCTATCGCGGCCTTAGATGTGTACCAAGAAGAACAGTTATTTGAACGGGCAGCACAAATCTCGACTTATTTCGAAGCAGCGGCGCATCAACTAAGAGACTTACCAACGGTAAAAGACATTCGAAATCTTGGCTTAGTTTGCGGAATTGAATTAATCCCGCAAGAAGGAAAATCCACCACGCGAGCCTATGATATTTTTGAAAAATGCTTCTGGGAGAAAAATATTTTAATTCGCACGACAGGCGACATCATCGCCTTGTCGCCGCCCTTAATTATTAACAAAGATCAAATCGATCAGTTGTTCTCGCAGTTGCGTGACGCGATAGTTGAACAAGCTAAGAGCTAGGATCATACAAAAGACGATCTTTAGCTAAATAGAATTACCAACGCGTATATGGATGCTTAAACAAATTCGCGTTGGCATAGCGATGATCGTGACTGATTTCTTCACCGACCCAATCAGGTTTTTTGAAATGCTGTGATTCCGATTTCAGCTCAAGTTCTGCCACAACCAATCCGGCATTCTCCCCGAAGAACTCATCGACTTCCCAAACCAAGCCATCCAAATGGATTCGATATCGATTTTTTTCGATAATGGGTTGTTCGCACAAGGTACCTAATAATTCTTCTGCGTCAATCAAAGGAATCGGGTATTCCCATTCACCACGAGAGATTCCAGAAGCCTTACCTTTTAAAGTGAGCATCGCGGATTGCCCTTCGATGCGCACACGTACTACCCGCCCGGGAGTCGAACAGATATACGCCTGACGCATAAATACAGGTTGCGCAAGTTGTTGCCAACGATCAGATACAACTAAAAACTTACGCTCAATTTCAATGCCCACTTTACAGCTTCCTTCAGTAGATGATGCGGCTGAATTTAATTGTTCAATGCGGTCAAAATAGGTTGCAACATCGCTTCACCTAATTTCATACTACGGGCGCCATCCCAGCCAACTTCCAGATCTGGCATATTGGCATTATCTTTAAATGGCAACTCTAAGGTCAACGAGACACATTTATACGTATGCCCAATGTACTTGGATGCTAGTTTAAGTAAATCTTCGTTGTACTTACTTGCCTCATAGCCGAACTGCGTCTGGAAATCTGGACTTGCTGCACAGAAGCTCTGAACAAACGCGTCTTGCTCTTGCTTTTGCTTTTCACTAAAGCCTTCCAACATCTCACTTCCAGCAACAAATACATACGGCAAGCCTTCATCGCCATGGATATCCAGGAACAAATCGCAGCCAACTTCTTCGATTTTTTTCTTCACATAGTAAACCTCGGGACTGGTCTCAATCGACGGCGTCATCCACTCACGATTTAAATTGGCACCGGCAGCATTCGTGCGCAAGTTGCCGCGCACCGATCCATCTGGATTCATATTGGGAACGATATATAAAACTGCCTTATCCAAAATCGCGCGTGCAATTGGATTCGCCAAATCTAACAATGCGTTTAACGTACCTTCAACCAACCATTCGGCCATCGTTTCGCCTGGATGTTGGCGCGCAATAATCCACACTTTCTTTTTCGCAGAAGGATTGCCAACCACAACGACATTTAAGTCCCGACCATCGACGGTGTTTCCTAAATCTTCCACACGTACTTGCTCAGACTGCGCAACACTGCCCAACAAGGCAAGATGACGCTCCCAGCTATACGGTTCGAAATACGCGTAATAGACACTATCGGTCTCTGGCGTATGCTTGATCGTCATTACTTTGCCATCAAACTCGGTTTCAACTCGGAACCAATTCTCACGGTCGTAACTTGCAACAGCGCGATAATTTTCCCAACCGTCAGGATAGGTGGCAGTACCCGCATTTAAAATACGAATACAAGCATCTTGATCACGCGCCCCTTGTAACCGGAAATAAAACCATTGCATAAATTCTGCATTTGAATCTTGACGCAGATTCAATTGAATGTTTTCTACATCAAGCGCGCTAACAACTTCAATCGCACCGGCATCAAAGTTCTGGCTAATCTTTATCGACATAATCATCTCTTAATAAGTAAGTGTTCCGATAAACACGAAGAAGGAATTTGCGCATCTGTCATACGCATAGCATTATTGTGACTGTTTTTCACCAACTCTGACAATCATTAAAGTCATTTAAGAATGACTATTTTTGCAGGAAGCGATAATCTATGGCAATTTAGCAATCTGATGCCGATGCCACACAAAATGTTCAGCGACAGAATAGGCAAGATCAACACTTTTTTGATGACGAAACATTCGCAAATGCCCTATAATGCAAGCCTTCAAGTCGGGGCGTAGCGCAGCCTGGTAGCGTACATGCATGGGGTGCATGGGGTCGCAAGTTCGAATCTTGCCGTCCCGACCAATCTTCAAAATCTTCTCTGCTAAGTTTGCGTTCTATCCAGAATTCAAACCTTCCAGTTCAACACCGAGCTCAGCATTTGTTCAACGATAGTCTGTAGATTTGCAACATCAATTTGTACTAACAAAATTGAATAAAAATCGATGTACCCGCAACAATCTATCGCTCACGCACATCGATAATTTATTTTTTAAATTGAGCGTATCATCAATCTATCAAAGCACTTATGCTTTTCATGCTTTTTTACGCACTGGAAAAGCGCTTGGAATGCTATGGTGTTGCCTTCTTTACTGGCTTCACAATGTGGCAGTTCTCTTGCAAAAATCGAAGAGCGCCGCTGTAGTTGGTATCCCAGTCATCAACCAAATAGGTTTGTGCTTCGTCAGCAAATTCCTGCCAATCAGCGAGTAAGCCTTCTTGCTTTTCATGCGGAGCGGTTTGTTTAATCCATGCATTTGCTTTCTGAACATCCAAACCTTGTTCTCGCACTCTCTTCACAATCTGCTTTGCCGTTTTTTCTGGCAAACTTGTCTTCGCTGGCACATCTGTTGCAACACAAAGTAACAGGGTAAGCAAAGAATCGATATCGGTTTTTCCTTTAGTCAGCTTTGCCCATTCTTTAGAAACCAAGGCATCGTAATCCGATGTATCTTCCATCTCGTGACTGCAGATGAATAGCGCTCTTTTAGCTCATATACGAGGCGATCGAGCGAAAGCTTTAGATCCAATATCAATACCAAATCACGCTTGAGAATTTCATCCAATACTTGCAAACACAGTGGATGAAACTTGCTTGGAATATCCGCGTCCAGAAGCAATGACTTCGCTTGTTCTACATCGAATAATGGGGATTTCTTCGCCTTCGTTTTGCTTTTTGCTTGAGCGCGTATGGCCTCAATCATTTCAGCGAATTCAACTTGATTTTCAATCGGTGCCTCACCATCACCAATTAAAAGTTTCAAAATGCCGGATCGGATAACCCCACTGGCTTCCGCGTCGTCTTCTTGCAATTCAGCTTGTGTTAAATCCATTGAGCGCGCAAACCACAACGCAGCCTCAATCTCCAACGCGTTTTGCTGACGGTGAGCGAGTAAGTTTCTATATTCGCTAGGCTTGTCTTTTAAAGACCACACTTCTAAAAACTCTTCCACTGGCGATTTTTGCTCTCGCCCTAGTAATGCATATTCAGGCATCGCATGTAGCGCCTTGAGCAAACCAGAGCCGCCGCGCGACAAACTCAAGAAGGTGTTATCGCGGATTAATTTAGCTGCAATATCCAAATCACCTTGAGAAGTTTCAAGCAAATAAAGGCTAGCAAGATTGACGATGCGCTTACGTGCTGTCTCAAGCTCGGGACGCAAATACTTGCTACCAAACGCATCTGCGATCTGCACCAAGCCTTTTGGCGCCTCTGCTTCAATCGCTTCAATTTTTGCACGACTAATTATGGCAAATCGCAAACCATGACGCAAAGCCGTCTCAAAAAATGGACGGTCATCATAGATTGCAATAGCTTGTTGAGTTTCAGACATAATCAAATTAGTTTATTCCGTAGCTTACAAAGCAGACTCTTCGTCATCATCGTCACCGTCGTCATTATTTTTCTTCGGTGCATCAACTTCCTCGTCATCAGCGTCTTCTGCGACCGGAGATTCGGCAAATTCGTCATTTTGCAAATTACGTAGATACACTTGGTAACGTGCACGCAATTTCATCAAAACTTCACGGAAAATTTCAGGTAATTCATATCGCAGCAGATAGGTAACTTCCATCCAATCATGGTCTTCAACACTCGCTCTATCCACGGCAGAAGCACGCGTCTCAGTATCGCGCGTCAAGCTCAATAGATCATCATCGATCGCTTGGGTTTTACTTTCATCGCCATATTCATACAAATCAAATGTGGCATAGCGATAGAAATGCTCTACCATCTGCGTGCGATCTTGCAGATAATCAGCTAATGCATCATAGCCCCCCTCCACCTCGGCAATTTCGTATAAAAATTCGGCAGCATCTGCGCCGTCACGAAAAATTACCGAGTTGATCATGCCACGTAATTGTTCGTGAGTCAGATCAGCATAGCGCTTCTCTAGCACCACTGCTTGGGCGAATTGTTCAGGTGTCACCAATAAATTCACCAAGGATTCTTTTGACGCATCATATTCGCGAATAATCGCAAGCAAATCTTTCGCAGGAAATTCATCCAAAGCAGCAACCAGTGCTTGATCACCTTCAGTTTCCGCCAAGTTTGCCAAGGCATGTTCAGCGCCTGCGATATCACCTAACTGGATCAAATTTTGCGCTTCAATTAAAGCTGGGACACTCATTTTTATTCCTTTTTATAACTCAATATTGGATGAAGACAAGATATCAAAAGCATTTACACGCTTAATCCTTACGATCAAAACCTGCTCTGCTAACCAATCCATACCAGCTTCTTCTAGGTCAACATCGTCACCATCATCGCATCATCGCGACCGTGACGACCGTAGTGGCCATCTAGATCACCTTGCTCATGCAAGTCTGCTCTTCTTCCGATTCATCATCGCTAGCATCGTCTTCATTACTTGTTTGCCTTGGTTCGCGTATGATGGCTACGACTTAGGTATTCAAGGCAAGCGGCCGTCACTAAGAAGCTATCCCCCCCTCCTCCGCCAATACCATTTGCGCCATCTTTTCCGCCCAAGGTTCTAGCTTCACAGCAGCAGATAAACTCTTCCAAGTTGGTAACTTACTGGCTTCTTTCGACGCGAGCGCTTCAAAACTTAGGGGGTTCATGAACAAAAATGCCTCATGAAAAGCAGGCGCTAACATTTCTGGATTGCTCGTCATCATTGGCAGCAAGAAGCGTAATTGCTCACGTTTCTCTTTTAATCGATGGCGCATCACATCTTTACCTTCAGAATCAGAACGTAAATCATCTAACTCTGCTTTGTATGCCAACATTAATTCTTGAAAATAACGTGAAAATTTCACTGCATCACTCCTGACAAATAATTCTTCCAAATTTCGGTGGCTGTTTCTAAGGGCGACTCTAATAAATTAACGTCGGCGATATCTCATCATAAGATGCGCGCGCAGATTCATCAGAAAGCACGTCATACGCTTCTTTAACTGCATGAAACTTTACTGGAGCCAGTTCCGAACTATTGCGATCGGGATGGAACTCCGCTGCTTTAACTCGGTAAGCTTTTTTTGATGTCGGCTAAACTCGCATTGGTCGAGACACCGAGAATAAAATAATAGTCTTTCATGTCTTATTGCCCCACGATGAAAGTCATTGAATGAATATGTGGTGCTCTTGTTTGAAAAAACAATCTCGCACCGAGATTTGGCTGAGGCGATACAGCATACTGCAGCAACAATCTTGATTCTTGATATCAGCTAGCTTATTCGATCGACTCGCGGCTTGCTTCAATTTGCAGCAACATATTCAAATCAGATGATTGAACACAAATCAAAGCAAGCTCAATGCGGTCCAGCTAGTTAGTCTTCATGATGATGACCATGCTCACCATGCACATGACCATGAGCAATTTCCTCTTCCGTTGCAGAACGAACCGCTAAAATTTCTGCTTCGAAACGCAACTTCATTCCTGCTAATGGGTGATTGCCATCCACTGTAACCAAGCCAGCATCAATCGCAGTGACACGAAATTGCGCTGCATCACCCGTTTCTGGATCACGCGTCTCAAACATCATGCCAACCTCTAAATCTGGTGGAAATAAACCAACATCTTCTTCATGAATTAATCTTGGGTCAATTTGTCCAAACGCCTCATCCGCCTCCATAGAAACAGATATCGTCTTTCCGACCGTTTTTCCCTCAAGAGCAGCTTCAACCGCAGGCAAAATATTGTCGTAACCACCGTGCAAATACACGATAGGATCATGATTTTTGTCGATCAAATTGCCTTGTTCGTCGAACATGGTGTAGTTCAAAGTGACCACGGAATCTTGAGAAATTTGCATATAAATTAGAATTAAATTAAATGAAGGCACACAATTTATCGTGTCACCAAATCGTGCATTGTAACAGAGCACAGCCTCCTACTAATCAGCAATAATCATGCACTGAAACTGATCTGCGTTAAAGAAAAGCATAGAAAACCCTAATAATCATGGGTTTTTCAATGACGACAAGCCCAAAAAAGAGCACCTAGGGTAGAATTGCGCCTGTAGAAATTTGTAGTGTGGCTTTGGCAATAAATACCAGCAGAATTAGAAATCGAATTCTATTTAAGAACCTCGATCAAAATTCAGCCGTTTAAGCTAGATTGAAACGTGCGCAAAATTTTATTTACGAACGTCGATACAATCAAAAACACACGCAAATTGAGAATGCGCAAATGAACGATAATAACTAAGTGCGCTGCGACATAATTTCAATATCAAGTTGTCCAAGGAAAATAATGAAACGTGTAGATGATTTTCGCCTGCGCCTAGGCAAACATGAACTTGTCCCAATTATGATTGGTGGCATGGGTGTGGATATTTCAACAGCAGAATTAGCATTAGTAGCAGCACGTTTAAATGGCATCGGCCATATTTCTGACGCCTTGGTTCACGATGTATCCGATCGCCGCTTTGATACCAGTTTCATTAAAGACAAAACGAAACTGTATAAATACAACATCAACAACTCTGACAAAACAGATATTAAATTTGATTTAGATCTGCTGGCAGAAGCAACTAGATTGCATGTTGGTCGCACGATGGAAGCCAAGCAAGGCGACGGCATGATTTTCGTCAATTGCATGGAAAAACTGACGATGAATGGCCCGCGCGACACTTTGCGTGTACGTTTAGCGTCTGCACTCGATGCAGGGATTGATGGGATCACCTTGAGCGCAGGCTTGCATTTGGGCTCTTTTGGTTTAATCGAAGATCACCCTCGTTTCCGCGACGCAAAATTGGGGATCATCGTCTCTTCGGTACGAGCACTACAATTATTCTTACGTAAAAATGCAAAACTTAATCGTTTGCCAGATTATGTGATTGTCGAAGGTCCTTTAGCGGGTGGTCACTTAGGCTTTGGTTTGGATTGGGCTAAATATGATTTGCACACTATTGTGGCTGAAGTTTTACAGTATTTAAAAGATGAAAACCTAGCGATTCCTGTGATCGCTGCCGGTGGTATCTTTACCGGAAGTGATGCCGTTTCCTTTCTCGAAGCTGGTGCAGGTGGCGTTCAAGTTGCAACCCGCTTCACTGTGACAAAAGAGTGCGGCTTGCCAGACGATGTCAAACAAGAATACTTCAAAGCGCAAGAAGAGCAAATCATCGTTAACACGATTTCACCGACTGGTTATCCAATGCGCATGTTGAGCAACACGCCTGCAATTGGCTCCAACATTCGTCCTGGTTGCGAAGCCTATGGTTATCTGTTGGATGGCAATGGCAGTTGCTCCTACATTGATGCTTACAATCGTGAGGTAGAAGCAAATCCAGACAACAAAGATTTCAAAGTGATGGATAAAACTTGTTTGTGCACACACATGCGTAACTTCAAGTGTTGGACCTGCGGACAAACAACTTATCGTTTAAAAGACACAACACGCCAATTGCCAGATGGAAGTTATGAATTGCTATCAGCAGAACATGTGTTCCGTGACTATCAATTCAGTGTGAACAACGAAATCGCATTGCCGAGCTAAGTTTGGATGAGGTTTTGTTTTATTTGGCGCAATCTAGCCAAATCATCAGACAGCAAATGAATAAATAGCTACCCAACAAAAAACCCATCGCTCAGATGGGTTTTTTATTTTTTACCTTGAATACTTCTCGTTATGCTTGCGGTTATGCCTTCGGCAATAAGCGCTCAACGCCACCCATATATGGACGCAAGGCCTCTGGCACGATAACACTGCCATCCTCTTGCTGATAATTCTCCAATACTGCAACCAAAGTTCGACCCACTGCCAACGCAGATCCATTTAAAGTATGCACGAACTCTGTTTTTCCTTGCGCATTGCGGAAGCGTGCTTGCATACGACGCGCTTGGAATGCGCCCATATTCGAAATAGATGAAATCTCACGATAGGTATTCTGTGCAGGCAACCAAACTTCTAAATCATAAGTTTTGGTCGCACCAAATCCCATGTCGCCGGTACACAAACTCATCACACGATATGGCAAGCCCAATTTCTTGAGAATCATCTCTGCATGCCCCACCATTTCTTCTAATGCTTCAAAAGATTTTTCAGGGTGGACGACTTGTACTAATTCCACTTTATCAAACTGATGTTGGCGGATCATGCCACGCGTATCGCGCCCATAGCTTCCTGCCTCTGAACGGAAGCACGGTGTATGCGCAGTCATTTTGATAGGCAAACTCTCTAAAGACAAAATCTCATCGCGAACGGTATTAGTTAACGTTACTTCTGCCGTAGGAATTAAGTACAGCGATTCGCCTTCACCATCTTGACCGCCTTTTTTCACGGCGAATAAATCTTCCTCGAATTTCGGCAATTGACCAGTACCGCGCATAGAATCTGCATTCACCATGTAAGGGGTGTAATGCTCGGTATAAGCGTTCTCCAAAGTTTGCGTATCGAGCATAAATTGCGCTAAAGCGCGATGTAATCGCGCAATGCCACCTTTCAATACCGCAAAGCGAGAGCCAGTTAATTTGACCGCCACATCAAACTCCAGGCCCAAAGTGGCGCCTACATCGACATGATCTTTTACCGCAAAAGAAAAGTTCGGCGGCGTTCCAACACTACGCACCACCACATTTCCTGTTTCATCAACGCCAACTGGCACGGATTCGTCTGGCAAGTTTGGAATTGTCAGCATGAAATTACTCAACGCAGTTTGCACTTCCGCCAAGCGAACCTCTGAAGATTTCAACTCATCTGCAATTGCAGCCACTTCTGCCATTACCGCTGAAGCATCCTCGCCTTTACCCTTTAACATACCTACTTGCTTGGATAAAGAATTACGCTTACCTTGCAATTCTTCGGTGCGCATTTGAATTTGCTTGCGCTCATTTTCCCAAGTATTAAAAGTCTGCACATCTAATACAAATTTACGCGTCGCTAAACGCGCAGCGACGGCGTCGATGTCTTTACGAAGTAGTTGGATATCAATCATGATCTAAAAAATGAAAGTGGTAAATTGTGAGTCGAAAAATTAGTCGGCTTATCCGCACATTAAAAATCTTTTGATTTTTAGCGCAAAAAAAAGTCAAACATTGAACTTAATCTCACAGCTAAGCAAAATCATTTTAAATCCTTGACCTGCAAATCAGACTCACCGCAATAAAGCAGCTATTGTAACAAGGCTCATGCGTTTCCTCTATGATTTCATTCAGAATCACCAACACCCTTAAGCTAATTTACAAGTAAGACACTTTACATTGCGCATATTGCGAAGACGATACTGCATTCAATATCATGGAAAACTTGATTATTATTTTTCCATTGCATTAGGTGAAACTAAGTAAATTTAGGTAAAACTCCTAGAACAAATGTACGGTAATACTTGTCAAGAACAGGTAAGCCGTGGATAATCCCGACCTCGCATAAAAATACGCAAAAAAATCAATTTAATTCTCTCGCCCGCAATTGCGGGTTTTTTATTTAATTGATTCAGTGTGTTTGATGAGCTTGATGATTTAGTTCTACTGCTCGATTCGAACACTGCATTTGCTAAGTTTCCTACTTTTGCTTTTGTTGTTGCCATCCAAACTTGATTGGCATTTGTTGTCGCACTTGATTTGTTACATGAAAAACAGCTTAACACCATCCGAATCGCACATTAGCACTACGACTGTCGCTCCAGCTTCTAAGACACTCAAATTAGGCAAACCGCTCTCCATCACAAAAACAAAGACGCCAGCAGTTCAAGCGGAGACGCGCACATTTGCCTTGCCAGTTTTGACCGAATCGCCAGAGCTTGAATCAGGCGAGATCATCAAAACGCAAGTTCAATCAGTTACTGTCGTAACGAAACGACGTTCACGCTTGGCAGTGGTCAATGCAGTGGACACATCTTCATCCGAGTCTTCCGATTCCGGCACGAATGAAGTGACCGAGCGTGCGAGCGAGTCGACGGCGCATGAAAATATGACATCCGAGAATGCTACTGACGGCGCTATTGAAACTGCGATTAACAGCGCAAGCCATGTCGCAACTGACGACGTGAATGCTACAGCGACAACTGAAGTAGCGAACGAGATAAATGATGAGTACAGCAATTTGCTATCAAGTGCTGCCAACTCCCAAAGGAATCTGTATCAAAGAAGAAAAGAAATCTTGCAAAGCTGACTAATACAGAAGCCGAGCCGCAAGCATCGGTAACACCAGCTCATAACGCTATCGCCAAAGAAGCGGACTTGATCGCTACACCAGCTATCGCAGCACAGACTCAGGCATCAACCCAAATCGAAAAACCAGCAAACAAAGCACGTATCGCAAAAGCGCCAATTATTAGCGACACAACGCCAACAGCTGCTGTAGAAATTGACACTTCGGCGTACGCATTTCCTACGGTAAAAGAAGCAGCGCGTCGTGGACGCAAACCTTCTTCGCCGCAAGTTTATAACGAAGAAATCCATGCGTTTAACGCATTGGAATCGGCTGAATTAAAGCGCGCTGCACGGGTAAAGTCAGGCAAAGCAACTGCCAGCGCCGCAAGCAAAGAGCAACTGGAAGAATACCGCCAACGCTTAACCAAGTTGATTCAACTTGGTAAAGATCGTAGCTATCTAACCCATGCTGAAATCAATGATCATCTACCAGAAAACGTTGATGATCCTGAGATGATACAAAGCATTATCAGCACCTTAAATGATGTTGGTATTGCGGTGTACGATCAAGCACCAGACGCAACCATGTTACTGCTGTCCGACAATGTCGCCAGCTCAGTTAGCGATGACGATGCCGAGGCAACTGCAGCGGTCGCCTTATCGACCGTGGATTCAGATTTTGGTCGCACCACAGATCCTGTGCGCATGTATATGCGCGAAATGGGTAGCGCAGAATTACTGACTCGCAGCGGCGAAATCGAGATTGCTAAGCGCATCGAATCTGGCTTAAAGGACATGCTACAAGCCATTTCCGCATGCCCTTCCGTGATCCAAGAGGTTTTAGTCACAGCAGAAAAAGTCAAATCCGATGATGTCATCATTGATGACATCATTGATGGTTTCCATGTGCCAGATAGTTTAGATATTCCAGCTCCAGTCATCTTAGCGAATACAGATGATGATGAAGAGGAAGAAGACGATGAAGAAGGCGGTGCTGCAGAAACAAGCAACACTTTAAGTGCGGAACAGCTAGCGCAAATGAAGGCGACTGCCCTAGAAAAATTTGCGGCAATCAAGACCAGCTTTGACGATATGTTTGCGCAGATTGAAAAAAATGCTTATCAATCGCCAGCCTATCAACACGCGCAAGAAAATGTTGCGAAAGAAATGGAAAGCATCCGATTTAGCGTAAAAACGACTGAGAAATGGTGCGACATTTTGCGCAAGCAAATGACAGAATTGCGTCAAACCGAAAAACGCATGCTTGAATTGTTGGTGGATCGCTGCGGCATGCCACGTGCCTACTTCGTCACGCACTTCATCAAAAATGCAACCAATCGAGATTGGTTAGAACAAGAGATGGAATCACGCGAAGCGTATGGAGCCGTTTTAAAGCGACACATTCATGCAGCGCGAGAACTGCAAGGACGCTTAATCGTATTGGAAGAGTCCGCGAAAATACCGCTCAGTGATTTACGCGCGATTCATAAGAAAATGATTTCTGCGGAAAACGATCCCCAAAGAAATCCAATTCCACCCCCGCATGCCATTTTCTGGATCTTATTCAAAAGGCAAATGGGTTCTATAAAAGCGCGAAAAGTTTGAGTTTTCGCCCGTGGTAAAAATTTTAACCCTACGAAATTGGTGGATCGACAAGCGATCTCGCGCGTATTGCGATCAAGCGCAAACCATTCGCTCCCGGTTCATTTTGATTAAACTTTAAAAAGTTGAATCGTTTTAAAACCCAATGTTTCCCAAAAAATGGTACAGGCCAGATCCTGATTGTTTTCAGAAAGAGGGTTTTTCCCAGAGATAAAAATTTAGGGCGGCTAAAAAGTTTGCAACCCCTGGGAAGGGAAAAACCAGGGGAATTTATTAAAGGGCTAAAACCCCCCAATAGGCAGGGGCCAGCTTGTTAAACCCCCCCGGAAGGCCGGGATCGCCCCCGGGAAAGTTTTTGGGTTTCCCCGGGTTTGGGATGGACTGGATTAAAAGGGGAAGGACTTGCTTTGGGGCTTCGTAAAATCAAAGCAAAAGCGATAAAAAAACTAGTATCCTTCTCCCCTAGAAAAATTAAAGGTTTTGCTAGAAACAAAGTGTCCTTGGGCTGTACATTTGCGCCATTCAACGGGCATTTTTTAATTTGGGGATTTTCTTTGCTGACCTCGTTATAAACAAAACGCCCCGCCATAAAAATATGCGGGGCGTTTTTTATTCCAGTCGAGCTTCGCTACAATAAATTTTGATTTTTTGATTTTAAATTTTTGATCTCTAAAGCTTGTTTTTACTTATTCTTAGTTTTCATTGAGAAACTAACTCAAAAAATCTAAGGTGAACTTCACTTGCTCCAAGCGCTGTTGCAAGCCACCTTCGACCAAAACAAAAGGAATGCCACGTGCATCTAAGGTATCGACTAATTCATCGTGTATTCGCTGACGCACTTCAGGTGATTCGCGCTGAAGTCCATCAGCAATCCAAGGAAAATCTGGTGCTGTGACCAATGTCAATACGTAATCGTGCGCTTGTTCCAAACGCTGCAATTCTGCATCGACTTGTTTAAAATAAAAACGACTATACAACGCGGTCATCAAAGGTGTCGTATCACAAAACAACCAATGATGCGCTTTTTCCAACAAATGCTGTTCCTGCTGCAACTGAACTTGCGCAATATGTAATTGATCAGACTCTTGCGGAACCCGTCCATTTCTCTCAACAAATTCGCGTAAATATTCAGGCACCCAAACGGTTTTATAGAGGAGTGCAAGTGCTTCAGCCAATTGCGATTTACCAGAAGATTCTGCGCCAAGAATTGCGATTTTTTCATGATGGTGCCTCGTTTTTTTGGTCATTTGTGCTTTCATATACTTAGTACTTGTTTTTTTGGGGTGTTTGTTACTTTTAACCGCGGGGACCCCCCAAAAACGAAAGAAACCAAAATCAAAAAGCCCCCCTGTAAATACCCTTTTTCCTTTCGTTTTTCTTGAGAGTAGTAATTGCCCCCGTAAGCTACCTGCAGTTAAGAAACCATCTGCAACTGGCACATCTGTATCGGTCGCGAGTCTCAACAGCAAATATAAGACAACAAAAATAACAATCCAAGCAAACATCGCCAACACGCGCTGCGAAGTCAGCAATCGCGTGACGACTAAGCTCTCTTGATTTTCACCATTTCGCAACCATTGATTCCAACCCCACACAGAAACCAAAATAAATACGACTTGCAAACCGCTATCGCCATATAACTTTGCATCAAAAAACACCAATCCATACAAAGCAGAAGACAGAATTGAGAACAGCCAAGCCCAATGTATTTGCTTGATATTCAGCACAACCGTGATGATTGCTAATACAAACGAACAGAGTTCTAGTGGTGTTGTGATCCAACCCCAGTAGAGTGGAAGACTTTGATTCATTAATGACTTTGTGAAATAGATTTGTGATGAGAATGGGTGCCGCAGCATACCAAATTTTTGCAGAGAAAACACTTGATTAATCGAAAGTCATTATCGAAGCTTTAACAATGTTTGACGATCCGTCAACATAAAACCCGATATAATTCGTAACGTCAATTTTTTTGTATTGTGTAAGCTGCTTATACAAGCATGCCCACACAAAGATAAACTTAACTAACCGTAAAGGAAGACAGATGAAAAAAATCGCTTTAGCTATCGCTTTAATTGGCAGTGTTTGTGCAATTCCTGCAGTAGCACAAACTGTAGAAGCCAATCCATCTTGGTATGTCGCGCCAAGCCTGAACTATACCAACACAGACAATGGTTTTGGTTTGACCAAAGATGGCCAAGGTTTAGGACTGCGCTTCGGCAAAATGATCAATCCAAGCTGGGATCTTCAATTGGGTGGTATTGCGGCGCGCACCAAGCAAGCTGGCACCAAATACACACAAAACTTGTTGAGCATTGATGCCCTGTATTTGCAGTCTCGTGAAGCAGTTCGTCCATTCTTGTTGTTTAGCGTAGGTGGACAGCATGACAAATTGTCGAATGCATTGAAAACCAAATCCAAGAGTTCTCCATTCCTCGGCGCTGGTATTGGCTTACAAGCTGCACTCACCGAGCAATTGACATTCCAAGCTGATGTTCGTCGCAACATGGCTTACGTGAGCGGCAATGAATATAATTTTAATCGTGCTTACACAACTTATGCTTCTATTGGCTTGAACTATTTCTTTGATAAAGTAGCAAAACCAGCTCCTGTTGTTGCTCCAGCCCCTGCGCCAGCGCCAGTTGTAGAAGCCGCACCTGCACCAGTTGCACCTCCACCACCAGCACCAAAATTTGAAAAATACACGCTATCATCAACTGAATTATTCGCTTTTGATAGTGCCGTATTAGCGCCAACACAAGCAAAATTAGATGAAATCGCGACCGCTTTAAAAGCATCTCCAACTGTGTCAAACGTGGTGATCAGTGGCTTTACGGATCGCTTAGGTTCAGATAAATACAATCAAAAACTATCTGAAAAACGCGCTACTGCGGTGCGTGATTATTTGGTGAATGCTGGTGTTTCTGCAGATCGCTTGAATGCAGTTGGAAAAGGCGAAGCAAATCCTGTTGTAACTTGCAATAATAAAAAACGTGCAGATTTGATTAAATGCTTAGAACCAAATCGCCGCGTTGAAATCGAACAAATGACGTTTGAACGTCGTGTGAATTAAGCATCGCACAGCGAATTTGATTCGCAAGTTCTTGCAAGCTTGGTCGTGATTAACCAAGCACAACGTGATAATAAAAATGGCGCTCAATTCTAATTATTGCGCGCCATTTTTTATTTATTGAAGAATTTCTATCGAAGAATTTCTACCGATGTATTTAATGACTCAGTTTTGAAGATATCTTACTGAGCAGCCTTGCCTTTCACCCCGGCGCAATAATCTTTACTCTCTGTTGCAGCAGTAAACCAATAGAGATCGGCTTTACCTGCCTTCTTGATATAAGCGTGAAGATCAATAGAATCTGCTTGCACTTCAATCATTTGAATAATGAGTACATCTGCTTGCGGATTTTTTTTACGTAGATGCCAAGGCGCTCCAGTTTCCGCTCGCACATGCTCCCCTCCTGCAATCAACATCGCAGCTTCGCTTTGCAACATCGCAGTCGCCATGCTGGCGTCTTTTGCCAGTTGAATATGCAACATAGGCGTCAAAGTTTCGCGGCTTTGCATGCCACAATGCGAGGTAAAAATTTGATCGAGTAAGTAGTTCTTCAAAAAATCTGGTGGATTGAGCGCAGTAGCGAACCGCTCCACACCCACAAAATTTTTCTCACCATTTTTGTACACAGCGCTGATAAACGCTCTATCGATATTACCAAAAGCTAATGCTGATCGCTTCGATGCTTCATGAAAAGTGGGGCCGTAAATCCGCCAATCCCAACTCCCCTTCTCTGGCCAATTCAAGATTTGCTTCATTTGATCTAGACTAGTCTCTGCTTGCAACTGGCGAATCGCCGCATCATGGCTATGATCCAGCATTTCAAAGACCACTCGGCCCTGATTCTTCCTACTCGCATCCACAAATCGCTCTTGAATAAAACGTCGTTCTAATTGATGGTGCGCAGGATTATCATGCTTCTCGCCAATAAAAACATAGCGATGCTTGCGTAATAAATCAAATGCCGATTGTTCATCAAGGAACTGCGCTTGAGAATTAATCACCCTACCGATCAAGTCCAAGCCACTGTGCTGTACTTCTTGCGCAGGCTCTGAGTTTCGTTGATTGCTCGTGTTTGGCAAACCCTTTGTGCATAAAAAGGTTTGGGCCGGAAGGACATGAAAAAGCTGCTGAATAAAAATTTTTTTTTAGTTTTACGATAAAAACAAATATTCCCAAAAAGGAAAAAAATTTACTATATATCGAGCATTTGCCCCAACCGCAAGCAAAGGGCGAGTTAGAAATTTTCTGAGGGGTATGAGTTTTTTAAACTGCGGGAAAAGGGAAAATTTTAAAGGTGGGGAAAAAAACCCCGGGGAATTCCCGGGGAGTACCCACCCAAACTGCCATTTACACAAAGGGTTTTTGGGTTTTGAAATTGGACTATAATACTAAAAATTTTGCCCTTGGCGAATTTTTAAAAAAAAAACAGCCTACCTTTCGCCCCCAAAGGGGGCCCCGGGTACAAGGGGAAATTAGACAAAAAAAGGTTTAAAAAGAAAAAGGGGACGGAAAGTAACCCTTTTTTTTAAAACTTTGGGGGGGCGATGGGGCTCGAACCCACGACAACAGGAATCACAATCCTGGACTCTACCAACTGAGCTACGACCACCACTGAAATCACTTCATAACAATGTCATCAGGTGAGCCTCGCATTATACGAGAAATTACCAATTCAGGCAAATACTTTCCGTTTTATAGGACTAGTAATATTCCTAACAAAGGACAAAAAAAGCCCGCTCAAACTCAGCGGGCTAACATCCTATCGAGATTAGGATTACAACAAACTCAACAAACATAATCACTATAATGATTCTGCGCTGAGTCGAATTCATTTATTACAAATTCTTACGACTTTCATGAATACGATACATAAGGCGTTTTCTTAAGAGTGTACGCCGTCACTAAGAATCAATTTCATGCTTCGGCGCTGACCTGAGAACTTGTTCGGTACAACTAGGCTCCCAATCTGACCAATTCTCACCAAACAATTCGACAGGATGCGCTGTGCGATCCGAGCCATTTCCACATGCCATCGAGTTTGCTGGGCAATACAAATCGCATCCCCAACAAATTCGCTCTGGGTTCTTGGGATGAATTGGAAATTTTTTCATTTGATTTACTTAACTTGTTTATTCAAAACAAGGTGCATCGATGCGCCCTACTCCAAAATTGATATCGACACCAGACAAAATCTCAGGCTAGCGCCAAAACTCACTTGAATCAGATTCCAACATCTTAGTTTTTTATATCACACTATGATATAAAATAACATTCCAGCCTTTTCAAATATTGTTTTGGCACAAGAAACAATCTCGACTAATCGATCGCAAGCAAAATCATCATAGACATTCATTCATGGAAAAGCGAATTGCGAAGATGCAGAAAAAACTAAACAAATACGACTTCGAGCAGTTAGCGGATTTTCGTTATCAGCTAAGGATTTTTTTGAGATTTAGTGAAGAGATAACACAACAGCATGGAATTACAGTTCTACAGTATTTATTATTATTACAAATAAAAGGCTATCCAGGACGAGAATGGGCCAGCATTAGCGAACTCGCTGAGCGTCTTCAATCCCACCATCACGGCGTGGTAACACTGGTGAATAGATGTGAAAAAGCAGGATTGCTGACACGTCGCGTCAGCCAAATCGACAAACGCCGAGTTGAAATCCAACTCACAAAAAAGGGAGATCAGCTAGTCAATCAGATTGCTGAACTTCACCAAATAAGTGTGGCCTCTTGAAGCACGTGCTCGGACGCGTATTTGAAGCGGATAGCACGCGAGACTAATATGAATTTTTCTATGCTATTTCTGCGTCTCAGGCATTTGTTCACGTCTATTGTTGCAAAAAATCAATTCAAATAATTTGCTTCTTTTATTTTAAGTCAGCTTGTCAATGCAGCCGAATATTAATAACCGGATTGATCAGCCATCAAACCTTAGGAGAAGGAAGTGAACTGCCTTTTTTGATTGCACCGATGGGTGCGTCTGCGGTACTTCTTTTTGCACTTCCATCTAGTCCACTCGCTCAACCTTGGTCTATTCTGCTAGGCAACACCATTTCAGCCGCGGTCGGTGTAGGCTGCGCCAGCGTATTAGGAAATACTCCGTTTGCAGCGGCCATCGCGGTTGCATTAGCGACGGCAGCGATGTTTGCGCAGTAACAGTCTGCATCCCCCTGGGGGAGCCATCGCTTTATCTGCCGTACTAGGCGGACCTAGTATTCAAGCACAAGGCTTTCTTTACATCATTTCGCCCGTGGCTCTAAATTCGGTGGTCTTACTCATCATGGCTTTAATTTTCAACAACCTAACAAACATCGATATCCTCATATTCATAAACCGAAGCGAAAAATCTTCACAAGACAAAAGATCGAACACCGGGTGAGCGATTAGGATTTAAATCAGAAGACTTAGATTTCGCTATCAACCAATTTAATGAGGTTCTAGACATCAATCGCGATAATCTAGAAAAATTATTTCGGCAGGCGGAGATGCACAGTTATCAACGTCGGTTTCGAGCGATGACCTGCGCCGACATCATGTCTCGCGATATCGTGAGAATCACGTATGAGACACCGTTAGAGGAAGCATGGCGACTTTTACGCAAGCATAAAATTAAAGCCCTGCGGTGGTCGATGATACCCAAAAGGTGATTGGGATTCTGACTCTGATCGATTTTATGAAGCACGCAAATCTCGATGTGTATCAAGATTATGAAATAAAGCTAAGGCAATTAATCCAAAGCACGACAGAGTTAAGTTCGGGTCGCCCACGAGTTGTTGGACAAATTATGACCACTTCTGTAATAACTGCCGGTATCGAAACTCACATTGCGTTTTTGGTACCTATGCTGTCAGATGCTGGCATGCATCACATTCCAATTATCAACGAACAAGCAAAACTAGTCGGCATCGTCACGCAATCCGATTTAATTGCTGGACTATTCCGAGCGAGATTGAATGATGCAAACTAACTAAGCAAATACACAATTAAATCAATTATGAAATATTAGTACTACTGAGTGTCGATGCATGTACAGGCATTACTCCTGTAAATAGCTCAGCAATATCGGAATTGAGACGTCCAAATTGGTAAATAAATTAGACCAACAAGTCGGGATTAGCGTCCTTTACTTGAAGTAAAGCCTCCATCAACAATTGTGGACTTCCTTCAGCAAGCTTTTTGGAGTCTGACAAAGTTTGGCGAAACGCGCGTGCACCAATCAAACCAAATGTCAGACCTAACATGTGCCGCGTAATACTATTTAACTTTAGACCTTTTCCGCCATCTCCATGTTTTTTTAGCTGTTCAGCGATATATGGGATCATGGCTAACACAACTTGTTCACGTGATCGCGACGGAGCTTGATCGCCGTAATATCGTTGATCAAAACTACTCATGACATAAGGGTTATGGTAAGCCTCGCGTCCCAACATCACACCATCCACATGCAATAAATGTGTATCGATCTCTTCTACCGTCTTGATACCGCCATTGATAATAATTTCAAGGTTGGGGAAGTCTTTCTTTAATTGGTAAGCGTAGTCATATTTCAGTGGCGGCACTTCACGATTTTCTTTTGGTGAAAGACCTTTAAGAATCGCGTTTCGTGCATGCACGATAAACGTTTTACAGCCCGCATCGGCGACTTGCCCCACAAAATCACGAACAAAATCATACGAATCAACTTGATCGATACCGATTCGGTGCTTCACCGTGACATCAATATCAACCACATCACGCATAGCTTTAACACAATCGGCAACCAATTGCGGCTCAGCCATTAAACAAGCACCAAATGCCCCTTTTTGTACACGCTCTGATGGGCAACCACAATTTAGGTTAATTTCATCGTAACCCCACTCCTGTCCACGCTTTGCAGCACTTGCCAAATCCGCTGGTTCGCTACCACCTAATTGTAAAGCGACAGGATGCTCTTCCTTATTGAAATCCAAATGACGTCCTAGATCACCATACAAAATTGCGCCAGTCGTTACCATCTCGGTATACAACCAAGTATGGCGAGAAATATAGCGATGAAACAGACGGCAATGGCGATCAGACCAATCCATCATAGGGGCGACGGAAATACGACGAGAGGGAATAATAGGAGAATTCACAATAGCAAGCAGGAGAAAATCAAACAAACGCTATTGTACCGCGGCTACAAACCGACCGCCTGGCTATCCGGCGATCAACACATCAAAACATGATGTGTTAACAATTCAATTTATTTACACAAAACCTGATGATGCGGATACACAATCATCAGGCGTCAATTTCTAGTTAATTGCCGATTACGACACATTTATTATTTCAAAAATCTTCAATAAAAAATCTTCGAGTACGCTAATCGACTAATTGCGAAATCTCTTCCGCATCAATACGTTTTTCATTGAGCGATTTCTCACAAACAATTCCAGCAACTTGAATCGCAGCGCGTAGTTTTTCAATTTGCTCTTGCTGTGAGCACACATGCTCAGTCAGTTGGCGAAACGCCTTAGAGATTGGATCGTCTCCATTCGCACTGAGGCCGTAGGCACTAAAGCTCAAAGGCGATTTCTCTGCATCTTTATCTTTGTTTGATTGAACAATGTGGGCTGGATTACCAACCGCTGTGGCCCCCGCAGGAACAGGCTTAATCACAACAGAGTTTGAACCGATCTTAGCTCCCGCCCCAACCGTAAACCCACCTAACACCTTAGCGCCAGCTCCCACAATCACGCCTTGCTCCAAGGTCGGATGACGTTTAGCTCCCTTAGTCAAAGAAGTACCACCTAGGGTCACCCCCTGATAAATCGTACAATCATCGCCAACTACGGCGGTCTCACCGATCACCACACCAAATCCATGATCAATAAAAACCCGTTTACCGATTGTTGCGCCTGGGTGAATCTCGATGCCGGTGAAAATACGCGCTAAGTGAGCGATAAACCGTCCTAGCCATTTCATACCATGCGTCCAACACCATTGCGCCCAACTATGCATCACAATCGCCTGCAAGCCTGGGTAACAAGTAATCACCTCCCAGGTATTACGAGCTGCAGGGTCACGTTGAATAATGCTGGCGATATCTTCGCGTAGTTGCTTAAACATGGTACTAAATCAAATGAGGTGAGTCTGTGCAGAAGCGCACATGCAGAAAAACAAACAGCAGTGTAATGTTTTTTTAAAAATGACGCAGAGCATCACATATTTCTTGGTATTAGACTCAACAAAAACTATGTGATGCGGAGGGAAAACGCTGCTTATTATGCTGTCTGTGCTGCTATACGTTGACGTCGTGCCTCGTATAAACAAACGCCTGACGCCACCGACACATTTAAACTTTCCACAGAACCCAACATAGGAATTTGTACAAGCATATCGCAGTTTTCTCTGGTTAAACGACGCATGCCCTCGCCTTCATTACCCATCACAATTGCGATACCACCTTTAAAATCGACATCATAAATCGTTTTCTCGACATCATCTGAGGTTCCAATGATCCAAATATCGCGTTCTTTCAAATCACGAATGGTTCGCGCCAAATTGGTCACAGTAATGTATGGCACGGTTTCAGCCGCACCACTTGCCACTTTTTCTGCGGTAGCATTTAAACCGACAGCACGATCTTTTGGCGCAATCACCGCATGCGCACCAACACCATCTGCAACACGCAAGCATGCGCCCAAATTATGTGGATCGGTAATACCATCCAAGATCAACAATAACGGTGGTCCTTCAATCGCATCTAATAATTCATCTAAATTACGTGCGAGCGATAATTCACCCGCTTTTGCAACAACACCTTGATGCCGACGAGTACCAACGATATTTGATAAGCGTTGATCGTCCGCTTGAATAATTCGAATCCCTGCGGATCTTGCCGCATGAATCAATTCTTGCATACGACGATCTGAACGATCGCTATCAACATAAATTTCTTCAACTGAAGATGCTTCATGACGAATACGGGAAGTCACGGCATGGAAGCCAAAAATCATTTTGCTTTTCATTATTTCATTCTCTTACTAAATTAATTCTTCATCGCACATATAATATTTCTCCACTTGTGGCTGCATATATATTGCTACAGCAATTTGTGGAATTGAAATATCTCCGTGCTCTCATTCAATATGTACGCGCTATGACATGCAAGCCGTAACTAACAAGATCAGCGTTTCTTACGCGCACTTCGCACGGATTTGGATTTTCGCTCGTTACTCGCTGCCGCTGTGCTCGCCTTTTTACGTTTTGGTTTACTCACCGAAGCTTCTGCATACGAACCAAGCTCTTTTTGCGTTTTAGCTGTCGCCGTATTGGCAGATCGACTAACTGCACCACGCTTCGGTTGACGAGTTGTAGCAACTTCTTCTAACTCACGTGTTTTTGGAAATCGATTTGGTACCGCACTTGTCGCCAAAGACAAATCAATCTTTCGTGCATCAATATCTACGCGGCTAACGACTACTTTCACTTTATCGGTCAATTGATAACGCTTTCCGCTACGTTCACCACGCAACTCATGTCGCGCTTCGTCAAACTGGAAATAATCCGCGCCAAGTTCCGTAATGTGGACTAAACCTTCAACGAACATTTCATCTAGTTGTACAAACAATCCAAATTGAGTTACTCCAGAAATCGTGCCCATGAATTCTTCACCTAACTTACTCTTCATGTAATAACACTTTAGCCAAGCTTCCACATCGCGCGAAGCTTCATCGGCGCGCCGCTCATTCGCGGAGCAATGAGTTCCCAGCATATCCCAAATCGTTTGTTCTTTTTGCTGACGCTCTTTACCTGCAGCACGATCCGCTGCCATTTGCTTGCGCGCTGCATTTGAAATCGTGGTATTTAAAATACTCGTGTCGATTCTTTAGGCTCGTATTTTTTGCCTTGCAAAATCGCTTTAATTGCACGGTGGGTTAACAAATCGGGATAGCGGCGAATTGGGCTAGTAAAGTGCGCATACGCGTCGTAAGACAATCCAAAGTGACCAATATTATCTGGCTATACACCGCTTGCTGCATAGAACGCAGCAACATCGTTTGTAATAACTGCGAATCTGGTCGACTCTTAATTTTTTCCATCAATTGCGCATAATCCGATGCAGAAGGCGAATCGCCTCCGGTCAAATTCAAACCAACTTGACGCAAGAAATTGCGCACCTGTGTCAATTTTTCTTTAGTAGGACCAGCATGAATACGATACACACCAAAGTGATCATATTCTTGTAACAAGCTGGCGGCACAAACATTGGCCGCCAACATACATTCTTCAATCAAACGATGGGCATCATTACGTGTACGCGGCAAAATTTTCTCAATCTTGCCAGCCGCATTAGCAACAATATAGGTTTCGGTTGTTTCAAAATCAATTGCACCACGACGGTGACGTGCTTTCAATAAAACTTGAAAAGCCTCATAAAGATGCAGTAAATGTGGTACCAAAGTGAGTCGTTTGTTAGCTTCAGGCCCTTTGGTGTTTCCTAAAATTGCGGCAACCTCAGTATAGGTAAAACGCGCAGCAGAGTGGATGACTGCAGGATAAAATTGATATGCCGTCACTTCGCCATCTAGCGAAATCACCATATCGCAAACCAAAGTCAATCTATCTACATTTGGATTTAAAGAACACAGACCGTTTGATAATTTTTCCGGCAACATGGGAATCACACGACGCGGAAAGTATACGGAAGTGCTACGCAACAATGCATCTTGATCAATCGCGTCATTCGGCTTCACATAATGACTTACATCGGCAATCGCGACCAACAAGCGGTACCCCTTCTCCCGACCAATTTTACAGGGCTCGCAATATACCGCATCATCGAAGTCGCGGCGTCTTCGCCATCAATCGTCACCAATGCGATATCACGCAGATCAACCCGCTCATCGAGATCTTTGGCGCCAACATCAAAGGGCAATTTAATTGCTGCTTTTTGTGCCGCATCAGAGAATTCGTGTGGCACACCAAATTTTCGCACCGCGATTTCGATCTCAATTCCAGGATCATCAATCTCACCGAGAATCTCCACGATTTTTCCAAGCGCCTGAGAATATTTAGTTGGTTGCTCAACCAACTCAACACTCACCACTTGCCCAGCCTTCGCTTTACCGGGCGAACCGGCCAACAAAATATCTTGATTAATGCGATTATCTTCTGGCGCAATTAGCCAAACACCGCTTTCCTGAATCAAGCGACCAATAATATGTGTATTAGCACGCTCAAGAATTTCCGAAACACTTCCCTCTAAACGTCCCTTGCGATCAGTACCGACAACGCGTGCGCTAACGCGGTCACCATTTAAGATACGCGCCATCTCGCGTTCAGGCAAAAATAGATCAGGACTACCATCATCTGGCGTCAAGAAACCATATCCATCACGATGACTACTCACTCTTCCGACAATCAGATTTTCTTGCGACAACGCAGTGAAATTACCAGCCTTATCTTGAGCAATTTGTCCCTCACGCTCCATTGCTTTCAGCCTTTTCGCCATGCCTTCGATCTCCTCAGGTTTTACGCCTAATTTTTTTGCAATCGATGTTGTCTTCAAACTTGTTTTTGACGCGCGCAGGATGCCAAGAATATCTTCTCGACTTGGAATGGAATAAAGATGTTTATTCAAAACGTTGAAATCTCTTTGTAATTGATTAAGGCTACAACATTATGCAACCGTCAGTAGATAAACATAGTTTATCGGGTAAATTTAAAAATACCTAGCCTTTGCAAAAAGTGTCGCTGTTTATCTGCGACTTATCGGCAGTTGGGCTGCATTTGATCTGTATTTGATCGTTACATTCGATACAAATGTTAGTCAATTACACGCATCCTATAAGCTGGCGCGACTTTTAATACATTGACTTTGTGAGACATTACTTTATAATCTCGGTCTCCGTTGCCCACGTGGCGGAATTGGTAGACGCGCATGGTTCAGGTCCATGTGCCTTCGGGTGTGGGGGTTCGAGTCCCTCCGTGGGCACCAGCATTATTCGCTCGATTACTTAAAAAAGCCGTTGATTCGTCAACGGCTTTTTTTATTTCAAATCGAAGAAAATATAATCGCTGAAAACTGTCATAAAAAATACTTTTCTGAACGTCAACCTCAGAAGAATAGTAGCAACAACAAATACACACTTAATGAATAAAAAAGACGGATTTAATAAATAAAATCCGTCTTTGTTCTACGATCAAACTCGCTCAGACCACATATCGCAAATGTTTATTCTTGTGCAGCAAGATCCTGAATTGACAAGGTATCGTAGATCTCAAATGGCTGATGTATCCACGGTGAACCTTCTAAGTACTGTAGATAAAAATCAGGAACCACGACAGAAACTGACTTCACCCAGATCACAGCACTTTTCATCTCGGTGATCTCGGGATGATGGCGTCTCAGCCATGGCTGCACTTCTCTAAATGTAACACCAGAATCCACCAAATCATCTACCAACAAGACACGACCGGAAAGGCTTTTCTCGACACTGGCAATACTACCGCCGATCTGAATTTGCCCCTGTTCTTGTCCAGCGCTACCGCGATAAGAACTGACTGAAAGTACACTCAATGGCAGTTTAAATAGCCGAGAAAACACATCGCCTATTCTGAGACCGCCACGCGCCAAACACAAGATGTGATCAAATTGCAGACCAGATTCGTGAACCTTCAACGCCAAAAGCTCAATTGCGCGATGATATTCATCCCACGAGACCCACAAATCATTTTGCTCTGGATTCTTCAAATTCGACATCGTCTCTATCTTTATAGAAATGGATGACGAAGAACGATCGTCTCTTCGCGGTCTGGGCCAGTTGAAACCATATCAATTGGTACACCAACTAATTCTTCGATACGCTTGATATAGTTACGTGCATTTACTGGCAAGGCCTCCATTGATTGCGCACCGACAGTGGATTCAGACCAACCTGGCATTTCTTCGTAAACGGCAACACATCGAGCCGCTTCTTCCGCACCTACAGGGAAAATATCAACGGTTTTACCATCGATAGTGTAACCAGTACACAACTTCAAAGACTCCAAACCATCAAGCACATCGAGCTTAGTCAAACACATACCAGATACTCCATTGATTTGAACTGAGCGCTTTAGCAAAGCAGCATCAAACCAACCACAGCGACGTGCGCGTCCGGTGACAGTGCCAAACTCATGACCGACACTCGCCAAATGCTTACCAACGCCTTGATCAGTCGGCAATTCAGATGGGAAAGGACCAGAGCCAACTCGCGTGGTGTAAGCCTTAGTAATACCCAAGATGTAGTGCAACATGCCAGGTCCCACGCCAGAACCAGCAGACGCATTCCCCGCCACGCAGTTACTAGAAGTGACGAAAGGATATGTGCCATGATCGATATCAAGCAAACTACCTTGCGCACCTTCAAACAATAAACTTGCTCCGTTTTTGTATGCCGCATGTAAAGCACTAGAAACATCGGTCACCATAGGACGAATGCGAACAACATCGCGCATCGCATCATCATAAGTTTTTTGGAAATCGACGGCTTCGGCTTTCAAATAATTTACCAAGACGTAATTGTGATATTCCAAATTCTCTTTGAGCTTTTCAGCAAAGCGTTCTGGATTAAGCAAATCCGCTACGCGAATAGCACGACGTGCGACTTTATCCTCGTAAGCTGGACCAATGCCTTTGCCTGTTGTTCCAATCTTAGCTGCGCCACGAGCCGCTTCGCGCGCCGCATCCAATGCAGTGTGGTAAGGCAGGATAACCGGACAAGCCTCAGAAATTTTTAATCGCGAACAAACTTCAACACCATTCGCTTCTAATTTATCGATTTCACGCAACAGATCTGGAACCGACAGAACCACGCCGTTACCGATATAACATGCAGTACCAGCACGCATAATTCCAGATGGAATCAACTGCAGAGCTGTCTTTTGACCGCCGATTACTAGAGTGTGGCCGGCATTATGACCGCCTTGAAAACGCACCACACCTTGCGCATGATCCGTCAACCAATCGACGATTTTACCTTTGCCTTCATCGCCCCACTGGGTTCCAATGACAACTACATTTTTTGCTGGTTTATTTTGTGACATCGCTCATCAACCTACAGTTTTTAAAATCCATTGACCACCATCGAATTCGACCATGCGTGTGCATTCAAATTCGTCCTGTTCATTCTCGTGACCGGGGAGATTTTGAATCACCACCTCACCCGCTTGACGTAATTCATTGATCTTCATCCGCAACGCAGGATCCTGACTCCAAGGCGCCAAGATTGCGTTCTTACGTTCTGCCGATGGCATCAAACGCGCCAACTCACGTAAATCTAAAGAAAATCCTGTCGCTGGACGGGCACGACCAAATGCCTCTCCAACATGATCATACCGACCACCACGCGCCACGGCATTTGGCAATCCAGGTACAAAAGCGTTAAACATCACACCACTATGATAGTGATACCCGCGCAAATCAGCCAAATCAACCGTCACTTTTGCATTGCCAGCCAATTCAACCAAATAGGCCAACTCATTCAATGCTATCGCAATCCCATCGAGTTTGGGCAAAATTTCACGCGCTTTTTGAATAATGGATTTATCGCCATATAAATTTGGCAAATCCAATAAAGCTTGACGGATCTCTGGTTGAAAGTCTTTTGTTAATTCCCTCAAGGCAGGTAAATCTTTCGCCTCTAACAACGCAAACAATTGCGATTCATGTCTCTTCGACGCTTCGTCGCTATTGAGCAATGCTCGTAAAACACCCACATGACATAAATCTAAACGCACTTCAGAAATATTCGCTAGTGCCAAAGATGCCAACATCAACTCTTGAATTTCAGCGTCGGCTTCTAAACCAGCATGTCCGTAGATTTCACCACCGATTTGCAGTGGTTCACGCGTCGCATGCAATCCGGATGGTCGCGTATGCAACACACTACCAGCATAGCAAAGGCGGGTTACTGACTTACGATTTAACAAATGTGCATCAATACGCGCTACTTGAGTCGTCATATCAGCACGTACACCCATGGTACGGCCAGATATTTGATCAACCAACTTGAAAGTCCGTAAATCCATATCTTGACCAGCACCAGTCAATAAAGACTCGATGTATTCAAGCATAGGAGGCATGACTAATTCATAGCCATAGCAACGAAAATTATCTAATAAAACACGACGTAATTCTTCAATCTTGCGCGCCTCGGAAGGCAATACATCGGCAATATTTTCAGGGAGTAGCCAATTTGGCATAAGGAACAATCTTCAGCAATAACAATACTGCAAACATTAATAGATCGGGCAAAAACTAGAAAGACTGCAATTCAAAATGAAATGCAGTCTATCTAACGACACCCACTTTTAGGCTAAATTATTTTTTAGGCGCGGCTCCAGCACTACCCGCACCAGGCGCTTTGAAATACTTAAAGAATTCAGAGTTTTGATCAACTACCATCATGTCACTCTTACTCTTAAAGCTAGCGCGATAGGCTTCCAAACTACGATAAAACTTATAAAACTCTGCATTCTGACTGAAAGCCTGCGAGTAAATCTTTGCGGCCTCCGCATCACCGGCACCACTGATCGTCTGCGCTTCTTTGTATGCTTCAGCCAAGATCACAATCCGCTGACGATCTGCATCAGCACGAATCTTTTCAGAATCTGCAAAACCTGTAGAACGCAATTCATTTGCTACGCGGCTACGTTCCGCCTTCATACGTTCATACACAGAGTTATTGATTTGCTCAACATAGTCAACACGTTGCAAACGTACATCAACAATCTCAACGCCAATTTGCTTCGCTTCGTCGGTCACTTTTTTACGAATAGCTTGCATGACTTTGTCACGTTCACCAGAAATCACATCGCGCACCGAGCGCTTGGTGATTTCTTCGTTCAAAGCAGCTTTAACGATTTGTGATAAACGATCGCGAGCACGCCCTTCTTCACCACCAAAGCTAACGAAATACAATTTTGGTTCGGTGATATGCCACTTCACATAGGTATCGACCAAAATGTTTTTCTTTTCAGCAGTAATAAAACGATCTGCCTCTGGCGATTCGATCGTCAAAATACGCTTATCCAAAAACATCACATTTTGAAACGGAGGTGGTAATTTAAAATGCAAACCTGGTTCACTAATCACGGCCTTCACTTCGCCGAGTGCAAAGACAATCGCATGCGATCTTTGATCAACCACAAAAATGGTCGAATAAAATACCACGCCTGCAATGGCGAGGGCGATTAACGATGAAATAAACTTATTCATTAACGAGACTCCCTGTCGCGAGAATCGCGAGTTCTACCATCTTTCGTTCCTCTTACTTCTACTGTTGTCATCGTATCGGACGGTGACGTTACAGGAGTCGCTGGCGCACTAGTACGATTGCCGCTATCACCTTGAAGATTTAATTTATCAAGGCAAATAAATCATATTGTTCGAATTCTTTGCGTCCATCATCAACTTCGTCGTACTGGAGAAAATCTGCTGCATTGTCTCCAAGTACATACGATCACGCGTGACCGCTGGCGCTTTTTGATATTCGACCAAAACCTGCTTAAAGCGAGAAACATTACCTTCAGCATTCGCTACAACTTTAGAACGATAACCTTCGGCATCTTGCAACATGCGAGAAGCTTCGCCGCGTGCTTTTGGAATAACATCATTCGCATAAGCTTGGCCCTCATTTTTCTGACGTTCTTTATCTTGCCCAGCTTTTACCGCATCATCAAACGCTGCCTGCACTTGCTCAGGTGGCTGTACCGCTTGCATGGTGACATTCGTGATCTGCGCACCAGACTCGTAACGATCCAACACCTGCTGCATCAAGACATTAACATCTAGCGCGACCTTCTCGCGACCTTCGTAAAGAACAAAATCCATCTTACTGCGACCAACAATTTCACGAATCGCAGTCTCTGCAACCTGACGAATCATCTCTTCTTGATCGCGATTGCTATACAACCATTTCGCTGCATCTTTTAGTTTATATTGAACAGCAAATTGAATATCGATGATGTTTTCGTCATCAGTTAACATCAAGGCTTCTTTAGGCTGTTTATTTTTTACATTATTACGATAACCAACTTCAACCGTGCGAACTTGCTGCACATTGACGATTTCATGCGCTTGTATCGGTGCAGGCCAACGCCAATTAAAACCCGGATTTGCCTGATAGCTATACTTTCCAAATGTTGTGATAACGCCAGTCTGACCTTCTTGTACGATAAAAAAACCACTAATCATCCAGAAGAAAGCCAATACCGTGAGAATCACGCCAAAGCCAATCTTCGCGAATAGAGAATCATTCGGTGAACCACCATTACCACCATCAGCTCCGCCATTCTTACCGAACATACGGGCGATCGATTGGTTAAAATCTCGCCAAAGCTGATCTAAATCTGGCGGACCATCTTCTGGTTTTCTACCATCTGGCTTATCTCCTTTTGAACCGCGCCCCCATTGCGGGTCGTTCAAAGAGAGTAATGGCCTTAAGCGATTAAAAAAAGGAATTCGCATTCGTTGATTACCCGATAAATTGTTGAATTTAATTACTAAATGGACTTTTGCAAAACTTACTTTGGAATCACTCATTTTTGTTAGTGTAGATACGTTTCAACGATCAACACCTGAGCGACATCAATTTATTTAAGTCCTGTTTTTAAAATAGAACAAAAGAAACACAAACCGAAACCTAATTATTCATATCAATTACATCCGCAACTTGTTCTGAACTGCCTGCATCTTTTTGCATCAACTCAACGATCGCATTGCGCAACAAATCAATACCTAAACCATTTTTTGCACTAACGAAAACTCTGCTAATTTTACCATATTCATCCCGCTCGATTGCAGGAGGCAAATCGGCCTGATCAATCTTATTCCAAACCAATAATTGCGGAATATGATCGGCACCAATTTCCTTCAACACATGATTCACTTGATCAATTTGATCATTGCGAACGGCACTACCACCATCGACTACATGCAATAACAAATCTGCATGTATCGTTTCTTCTAAAGTCGCCCTAAAGGAGGCAACTAATTGATGTGGCAAATCGCGAATAAAACCAACTGTATCAGAAACAACAATATTCCCAACACCATCTAAGTACAGACGACGCGAGGTGGTATCCAAGTAGCAAACAATTGATTTGCGGCATACGTTCCCGCCTTGGTCAAAGTATTAAACAATGTTGATTTACCAGCATTTGTATAACCAACCAAAGACACTGTAAACGCACTGCTTCGGCCTCTCGAACGACGCTGCGTTTCTCTTTGCTTATGCAGTTTTTCCATCTTTGCCTTCAGCATCTTTACGCGCTCACCGAGCAAACGGCGATCCGTTTCCAACTGCGTCTCACCTGGACCACGTAAACCGATACCACCTTTTTGGCGCTCAAGATGCGTCCACCCGCGAACCAAACGCGTGGCTAAATGCTGCAATTGTGCCAGTTCAACTTGAACCTTACCTTCATGGCTTTTAGCGCGCTGCGCGAAAATATCAAGAATCAGACTAGTGCGATCTACCACCCGAATCTTCAAATGGCGCTCCAAATTTCTCTGCTGCGCTGGTGATAGTGCGTGATTGAATATGACCAGATCTAAATCAAGGTCAGTAACCGCATGAGCAATCTCATCAGCTTTTCCTGAACCGACAAATAACGCTGCATCAGGACTAGATCGCTTACATGCAATGCTTGTGATAGTCTCAGCCCCTGCAGAAAGAGCGAGCTGAGAAAGCTCATCTAAACTCGCAGCAAAGTCACCTTTGCCGAAGTCCACGCCAACTAGAGCAGCGCGCATATGAACCTAAAAGAAATTCGAATACCTGAAAAATTCAAGAATAATTACTCAGCTTCAGATTCGGAATTAATGCTCACTGCACGCGCAGGAACAACAGTAGAAATTGCGTGCTTGTATACCATTTGCGTGACTGTATTACGCAACAACACCACATACTGATCAAACGACTCGACATGACCTTGTAACTTAATGCCATTGACCAAATAAATTGATACAGGAATGTGTTCTTTTCTTAACGCATTCAAAAATGGGTCTTGTAACAGTTGCCCTTTATTGCTCATAACAGCTCCATTGTGTTGTTGTGATTAGGAGTTGGGGACACCTTTGATTATTTCAAGTGTCCAAAAGATAATTAAGATACCACGAGAAATTCATTTTTAAAATACTTCAAAGAAATTTAACGAAGTAAAGTTTGTATCAACAGTGCTTTTACTTCGAATCTTTGGTAAACGGATTTTTCCCAGAACGCATCTCGATACGCAAAGGTGTGCCCGTTAAATTAAATGTTTCTCTAAAATGTTTTTCAAGATAACGTTTATAGACATCACCAATCGCCTCTAACGCATTACCGTGAATAACAATGATCGGTGGATTTTGTCCACCTTGATGTGCATAACGCATTTTCGGACGAATCGATCCTTTACGCTTAGGCTGTTTGATGTTCAACAGCCTCAATCAATGCACGAGTCAATTTTGGCGTAGACAGATTGGCCATCGCCGCTTCATATGCAGAATCAATCGATTTCATCAACGGACCTATGCCAGTTGACTTTAACGCTGAGATGAAATGAAATTTAGCAAATGTTAAGAAATTCAACTTACGCTCAATATCCATTTTAATTTCGTCACGTCGATCACTTTGCAAACCATCCCACTTATTGACGCCAACAACCAGTGCGCGTCCAGACTCAAGAATAAATCCAGCGATATGCGCATCTTGTTCAGAAATGTCTTGTTGAGCATCCAACAATAATAGAACAACATTCGCTTCAGATACTGACTGCAAAGTTTTCACCACGGAGAATTTTTCAATCGCCTCAAACACCTTGCCACGACGACGAATACCCGCCGTATCGATTAAAGTATATTGCTGACCATCACGCTCAAATGGAATTTCAATTGAGTCTCGGGTGGTTCCAGGCATATCAAACGCGATTACCCGCTCTTCACCCAACAAAGTATTTACCAAGGTTGATTTACCAACGTTCGGGCGACCAACAATCGCAATTTTTATACCTTTGGCGGCATCAAGATTTTCTTCTGGCTCATCTGGACGTGAGGCGTGTGCAATATTCAGCGCTTCCTCAACCAAATCAGTAACGCCATCCCCGTGTGCGGAGGAAATCACATAAGGATCGCCTAAGCCTAGTTCGTAGAAGTCAGCTGCAACGCTGGTATAACGCATTCCTTCTGCCTTATTCACCACCAACATGACTGAGCGGCCAGATTTACGCAAGAAATCAGTAATGGTTTTATCGTGTGGCGTGAGTCCTTGTCGACCGTCTACCAAAAAATAATCACATCAATCGCTTCTGCAACGGCTTGCTTGGTTTGCTTCGCCATCTCATGCATGATGCCTTCTTTCGCAACTGGCTCAAAACCACCCGTATCAATTACCAAAAATGGGCGCTCACCAACCCGTCCTTCGCCATAATGACGATCGCGCGTTAAGCCTGGCAAATCGGCAACCAAAGCGTCACGAGTCCGTGTCAAACGATTGAACAAAGTGGATTTACCGACATTGGGTCGGCCGATTAAAGCAATTACTGGTTTCATTAATTTATTCCGTCGCGAATGCGACAACAGCACCTGATTTTGTTTGCACAATCAGGTTATTACCGGCAATCACCGGCGCAGACATAATCTTACTTCCATCCGTTGGCATACGTGCCAAGAAGGAACCATCTTCTCTTGATAAAAAATGCAGGAATCCCAATCGATCGCCAATCACAACAGCGCGACCAAACGAAGTTGGTGTAGCTAGACCGCGATTAGTCAACTTATCATTCTTCCATACCGTGGCACCACCATTGATGTCATAACCATAGACACCTCCTGCATTGTCAGCGGCAAAAGCAAAACGCTCGTCAGCTGCAACACCAACCTCGCTAGAAATACTCTTAGCCCATTTGACTGTACCATTCGCTGCATCAAAGCAAGCAATACGACCTTGATAACTAGCAGCACAAACTGTATTGCCTACCAACGCTGGCGCACCAGACATATCAACGATACGCTCTAATTCTGTTGCGCCTTTTGGTTCTGCAGCCGTTGCCTCCCAGCGCAAGCCACCATTTTGCAAGGCCAATGCGATCAACTTTCCACCTGGCGTAGAAACCAAACCAATTTGATCTTTGACTGTAATACCGGTCGCCATACGCAAAGTCAATACGGGCAATGGGCGCTCAACTGCCCATTTTAATGCGCCAGTATCCGCGTCAAACGCTGTAATTCGATTATCGATACTATGAACCAATACCAAAGAATCAGTTACCGCTGGAACCGACAAAATTTCGCTACTAGCTTGTGCTTTCCAACGCAATTTACCTTGGGTGTCATAGGTGAACAAAGCACCTTTCTGTGCAGCTACCGCCACCGTCTTTGTATTCGCACCGACACCTGCAGTCAATGGCAGATCAGCTTTAACCTTCCAGACAAGCTGCCCATTCGCTGCATTGACCTTAGCAATCGTGCCATCTGCACTTGCTGCATACAATTCAGCGCCGACTACAGCAGGACTAAAAAAATACTCTCCAGAACTTCCTACACTAAGCGTCCAAGCATTTTTTACCGACATACTTGGCGTAAATATTTGCAAAGGTGCAGGCGCTGTCTTTGTGTCTTCTTTTGCAAATGGATTAAGCCAAGATAAACTAGAACAAGCGCTTAACAAAGTAACGCTAAACAAGGATACGGCGAGGCTGCGAGGAAGCATAGTCAATTTCATATTATTTCTTGTCTGAAGTTACAGCAACTTTCATTTCGGGCGCACCACCCAACGCATCTAGCTTAATTTGCACTAGTTGTTTACCAACATGCTTCTCACCCATTTTATCCAATGCACTCTTGTACGTTTCACGCGCTTCTTTGAGCTTATTTTGCGCAACAAAAACATCTGCTTTTCTGTCTAGCACATCAGCTTCAAACTCGGCAGGAAACTCGCCAGACAAAGTCTTCAAAGCCTCATCCAGATTTTTTTCATCTAGAAAAATCGCAGCCAATCGTAGTTTCGCCAACGCTTGAAATTCTTTAGTATGTCCATGATCAACAACCCATGACAATTGTGTTTTTGCTGTCTTCAAATCATTTGCGTCAAACGCGGTTTTAGCTGCTGTCAAAGCGGCCATCGTTGCGTACGAGGTAGCGGCAAATTTGGTCACCAAGTTTGCACTAGCACCCTGCACTTTTGCATTGTCTTTCAATGCAGCTGCACGTTGCACTTCTTCGTAAATTGTTGACGCCTGACTTGCTTGGCCTAATTGATAATTCTTCCAAGCCGTCCAAGCTGCAAAACTGGACAAAGCAGCGATTAATAACCAAGTAATTAAATTACCATATTGTTTCCACCAAGCCTTGAGGGTGTCTATCTGTTCTTGCTCTTCGAGATCGTATGCCATTTTTTATTAATGATGAAGGTGAATATGATTAGGATTATCGCACTGAGATTCGTCGTGATCAGCACCAACGATTTGATCAACTAAGTAATCAACAGCGGTATCAAAAGGAACACTAATTTGATTATTTGCAAAGTCTTCTGAACGCATTGACTTCACAGTGACAGTTTCAGCAGCAGCCTCGTCTTCGCCAATAATCACAGCAAATGCAGCGCCACTGGCATCTGCCTTTTTCATTTGCGATTTAAAACTACCGATTCCAGTAGCAGATGCGCAATGTAACACAACATCTAAACCGGCATCACGCAAACGCTCACCTAAAACAAAAGATTGCATTTTTCGCTTTTCGCCGATCACTAAAACACATCAGATGACGACCCCGCATCCCGTTGACTTTTATCATCCACAAGCGTTTAAAAAGCCCCGCAAAACCCCAACTGGGGTTGTTTACCGCCCAAAATCGGAACAATACGTATCGACCACCGGCACAAAAGTGCCTTGCGACCCCCTCGTCATACCCCAAACACCTCAAAACCGCCACGCACCAATCGGGTTTAACTGGAACTATTTTGACTAAAAAATTTGGGCCCCCTTCAAATGTGCTTTTTGATTCTTTGCCTAAGAAATCCCACAACTTCGGTGCATTATTTACCAAGTTTTGCATGCTAGGATTTTTTGTATCAAGAATACGCAAAGGATTTGAGTACAATCGACGCTGCGCCTCTGCATCTAACTGATCTTTGTGCTGTTCGAAGTAAGTAATCAATTCTGCACGATGTTGATTACGTTCCGCTGCATCACCAATCGAGTTCAACTCTAAGCGTACATTTGTGAGCCCCAAATCGTCCCACAAGCGCTGACACATTACAATCAATTCGGCATCAATATCCGGACCGGCAAAGCCTAAAGCTTCTGCACCAACTTGATGAAATTGACGATAACGTCCACGTTGCGGCTTTTCATGACGGAACATCGGCCCGTTATACCAAACACGCTTTGGTCCATCGTAAGTGATGTTATGTTCAAGTGCTGCACGCACAATCCCACGGTTTTGGGGGGGAATTAACTTTGGCCATTTAGAATTTCAAAAAAAACTTTCTTTTTCGACGATATCGGTCACCGCTCCCAAGCCGCGCGCAAACAATGGCGTTGCCTCAACGATCGGCGTCCTCATTTGCTGAAAACCGTAACTCTTCAACACAGATTGCACCGTATTTTCAAATAATTCCCAAAATGCACCGCTCAGGAAGAAAGTCATTCATTTCCCTGATACCACGATTTTTTCTATTTTTATCTTTTGGACATGCCGTCATTTCCAATTTCTTTTAATTAAACATGTCTGTGATTGTAACAATCTTAAAATCTTTAAGCTTGTGATGAGAAACGTGTCTGCACATAACCAAAAAATTTTTTTGGGAAACCCCTTGCGCGATTTTTTCCACCCGAAAAGTCATTTTCCCCTAAAAACCGCGCGGGGTCCCTGTTCCGGAAAACTATCCAATTCGCATGCTTTGTTCCCGGGCCATTACAATCACCCATACTGCCACCTTATCTTAACCCCTGGAATTTTTTTTTCCAAAGGCTTTTTTCCCCGCAAAAAGTAATTCTTGCAGTCTTGAAAAAGTGGGTTTGTCCCCACACCGGGGCAGGCTCCCCATGGCAAAACTTACGCAACCGGTTTGAAAATTTTCCGGCGAAAACCCCTTCTTTCGCGACCCCCGGCGGGGGAAAAACGAATGTTCCACCTTTTGCACAGAAACGAAAGGCGGGCTGGAGGAACAAAACTTTGCCCATGCCTCGTAAAACCCAAAGTGAAAAGGATAATCCCGGCCAATTTCACGTAACAGAGATCAAATCCTGCACCCCCGTACTTTCCCCGAAAAAATAATCTGTTTCCGCAAGCCAACTGCTCGGGGGCCGGAATTAATGCTGATGATAAAAGCCTATACATGACTCGAGCACTTAGCGGACCAGCCCCAAAATTTCATCCAGATGCGCGCCAAAAAGGCCTGACCCAAACGCCCCATTAAACCAATTCGACGGCTTCTGGTAAAGACTGCCATTTCGATCATTTGTGCAAATTGGGTATCACGCTTCGTACCCTGACCAACATTGCCAGGATTAATTCTATACTTCGACAGAGCTTTCGCACAATCGGGAAAGTCTCTCAAAAGAGTATGTCCGTTGTAATGAAAATCGCCAACCAAGGGCACATCGATACCCATGCGATCCAGCTGTTCGCGAATCGCAGGTACTGCTTGTGCAGCCTCTGGATTATTGACAGTGATCCGCACCAACTCAGAACCAGCTCGCGCCAATTCCTTAATTTGAATTGCTGTAGCGATCGCATCAGCTGTATCAGTATTGGTCATAGATTGGATAACAACCGGAGCGTCGCCACCCACAACAACAATTTTATCTCGATAACGAATTTGAACAGTCCGAGATTGACGTCGTAAAGCCGCACCACAAGCAATTTCTTTTAAATCGACTAGCATATTTACTTCACAACCAAGTTAGCGACGTTATTGCCACGCTCAGAAGTCACACTGATTGGCGAACCACGCAAGATAGCATCAACTCCCGCAGCATTACCAAGTTTGACGTATAGCACTTGCTTCGCGCTAAATGCTTCCTCAGTTCCTGCTTTTGCCAAGTGAGAACTCAAAATAGTACCAGCTTCAGTTTTTACCTGCACCCAAGAATCTTGCCGAAACTTAAGAACAAACGAATCGCTAGGCGAAGATGCTGTTACCGGTTCCGCCAATGAAGCTGCTGGCTTACTAGAATCAATAGTCTCAGCTATTGCTGGAGTAGCTACAGAAGCAGTACCTGCCGTATCAACCGTGCTAGCAGCTACCGCATTGACCTCAACAGACGCAACCGAAGCTGCTACAGAATTTGGGACCGTGTGGAGCACTTGACTAGGTTGAGCGACAACCAACTCATCGAGCACAGGAGAAGAATCCAAAGCTTGCGTCACAGCGGCATTCTCTTTTTGTTCAAAAGCACTACGAATGTTTTTACCAAACTCGGTCGATTGCAAAATCAAGAAAACCCCAATAATGACAATCAAAACGACGACACCAATAATATATCGACGATTATTATCGTGACTACCATGCAAGGACAAACGCGACTCAACAAATGGGGTCGACAAAGCCGGACGCATCGCCGTTTCCAATTGCGTCGATTCTGCCTCTCGCGGCAATGCGGCGACCAGATGATCTGCTTCAATCCTCAACAACTTTGCATATGCTCTAACAAATCCACGCACAATCACCATTTTAGGAAGTGCGCGAAATTATCCGACTCAAAGCCCGTGACTTTGGCGCTTGCGAAACTTTCATGTTCAGTCGACTAAGGTGGATTGTCCAAAATTTTTAACTTGCGACTAAGCGCTAACTGAAGCGCCTACCGAATTCAAAGTTGCTGTGCTATCTACCGCGATACTCTGCTTGCTTGAATCCATCACTTCAGTCTCTAATACATCACTCATTAAAAGCACCTTTTTGAAACAGAGCAAATTCTCTTGAATTTGGATGTCGACGTCGCAGCTGAGTTCCCAAATTATTTACAGAGGTTTGATCACCTAATTTATGATCAATCTTTATCGCAATCCATAATACATCTGCCGCAAAAATTTCATCTTTCAAAACGCGCTGAATAAATGGCCTAGCCTTATCAAATTGTGACTTATCGTAATACACCTTGGCCAAATTCGCATTCGCAGAAGGATTCATCGGATCGAGCTGATATGCCATCAAAAAGTATTTTTCTGCGCTATTCAAATCTTTCATGCGCAGACTACAAACACCACAGCACTCATCATCGCTTCATGGTTGGGTAACTACGATCACCTAATATCCTGTCGTACAGTGGCAATGCTTGTTTTTCTCGTCCATTTTGGCATAAGAACCACGCATAGTTATTGCGAATTTCTGAATTACTTGGATCCAACTTCAATGCATGCAGAAAATCTCTCTGAGAGCCTAAGTTCTTTTCATTTCATTTCCATCTGTATCAACGCGCGCAAGCTATAAGCATTAGCGAACTGCGGCGATATGGAGATAACATTTCGAATCTCTTCTAAAGCCAACTTAAATTGACCTTCCTTAAAGTAGTCGACCGCCAATTGCATACGAATCGACACCCGTCGCTGCAGATCAGGATTCTCTGCAACCGTCTTCTCATCATCGAGAGAATTTGAAAATTTTGAGCTTGAACAAGCCGACAATGAAATCGCGCAAAAAGTAATTACCAGAACACAAGTCGACTTTAAAAATCTCATTATTTTATCTCCGTAATTTTCCCAAAATTTGGACCAAATTTCTTCTGATACTCTGACATTTGCTGCATACGCTCTTGTACTCGCGTTCTATCTTGCACCTCACCGGCTAACTGACCACATGCCGCATCAATATCATCACCGCGCGTTTTGCGCACAGTCGTGACAATACCAGCGTCCATCAAAATTTGTGCGAATAATTTAATGCGCACATTGGGGGAACGTTTCAAACCAGATTCAGGGAAAGGATTGAACGGAATTAAATTAAACTTACATTCAATTCCCTTCACTAGCCGTGTCAATTCAATAGCGTGTTCTAGGCGATCATTAACATCCTTCAACATTACGTACTCAAAAGTTACATAATCTTTAGGTGATTTAGCAAGATAACGCTTACAGGCTAAGAGTAATTCACTAATCGGATATTTTTTATTTAAGGGAATAATCCGATCACGAACCTCATCATTTGAGGCGTGTAGGCTTATCGCAAGTGATGGACATCTTTTAGCGAGCTTATCTCATCAATTGGCAACAACCAAACTGTCGATAAAGTCACTCGGCGACGCGACAAACCATATGCATTATCATCAAGCATTAACTTTAAGGCAGTCACGGTGGGCTCAAAATTTAAAAGTGGCTCCCCCATCCCCATCATTACCACATTGGTAATTTGACGTTCACCTTTTGGACCCGGCTCTATGCCCTTAGTCCGACGCAACTCGAACTCAGCCATCCATAACTGGCCGATAATTTCACCCACGCTCAAGTTGCGATTAAATCCTTGTTTTCCTGTAGAACAGAAACGGCAATTTACTGCGCAACAAGCCTGTGTGGAAATACACAAAGTGCCGCGATTTTCTTCCGGAATGAAAACAGTCTCAACGGCATTACCGTTTCCGACATCGACTAACCACTTACGCGTGCCATCGCCGATGTAAATGGATCGCTGATTACCGCAGGTGCAGAAATATGCGCGCGAACCAGCTATTTTCTCGCACGATTGGCGAATTCGTCATTTCATCAATTGCTTGGCCAATTGATGAATCAACGCTGCAATTGCTTTGCGCGAAATGGCTTCTCACCAACTCACGCCATATATGCTACGAGCTGTGCAGGATCAAAATCCAATAAGTTGGTGAGTACCGTCATTTAAATCTTCTCAATTAATTTTCTACAACTGATTTCACTTAATTATTTTTCCATAACCAAGCCCAATCACAACTGGGGCATTCGCCCCAGTCAAAACATCTATTTACTTCAACAAACCTAGCACAGATTAACGTGAGTACACGTTCAATGCTGGGAAGAAGTAAGCGATTTCAACAGCCGCTGTTTCTGGCGCGTCCGAACCGTGCACTGCGTTTGCATCGATTGACTCCGCGAAATCAGCGCGGATTGTGCCTTTTTCTGCTTTCTTAGGATCTGTTGCGCCCATCAAGTCACGATTTTTCAAAATCGCGCCTTCGCCTTCCAATACTTGCACGAATACTGGACCAGAGATCATGAAGTCGACCAAATCTTTAAAGAATGGGCGAGCAGCGTGAACAGCGTAAAAACCTTCTGCTTCAGCGCGGGACAATTGTGTCAAACGAGCTGCAACAACTTTCAAGCCAGCGCCTTCAAAGCGACTTACGATTTGACCGATAACATTTTTTGCAACTGCATCAGGTTTAATGATTGATAATGTACGTTCGATAGCCATCTAAAAACTCCAATAAAAAGAAAGGGTTAAGACAAAATTTCAAGAATTCATCTAACCTTAGATTTTAGCACGAAACCACTGCACCTAGGAAACATGTCTATTTTCTATTTACATGAAACTTTCGTTACATAATTGGCAAATTTCACTAGTCTTACGATACAGCGCCCAAAATAAGCACAAAAAAATATCAATTAGACTAAAAATTCAAGTCACTTTGTTCGCTCGAAACATTTCTAGAATATGACAAGCATGGTATAGACAAGCAGCAACTGTTAGACTTCGCGCTTCTTTCAGAATTAAGAAAAAAGAGCAACGACATGACCCAAACTGTAAAACGCTTTTCCGACCTACCGCTAAGCCCTGCGTTGATCAACAATCTTAGCAGTCTGGCTTACGTTGAAATGACAGAGATTCAAGCGAACAGTATTCCGGTCATGCTAGAACAACGTGACTTAATTGCTCAAGCCAAAACTGGGAGCGGCAAAACTGCTGCCTTTGGCATCGGCATCTTAAGCAAACTCAATCCCAGCTATTTTGCAACCCAGGCCTTGGTAGTTTGCCCAACCAGAGAATTGGCAGATCAAGTGTCGAATGAATTACGCCGCTTAGCACGTGCCACCCCCAATGTAAAAATTCTTACATTGTGTGGAGGCACACCGATGCGTCCACAAATCGCCTCACTCGAACACGGCGCGCACATTGTCGTTGGCACACCAGGACGCTTGCTAGATCACATTGGTCGCAATAGCATCAACTTGGCAACAGTTCAAACACTTGTACTCGATGAAGCTGACCGTATGGTGGACATGGGCTTCTTCGAAGATATTGTTGGCATTGTGGCAGCTTGTTCTCCGCGCCGCCAAACCGTATTGTTTTCAGCGACTTACCCAAGCGATATGCGTCACGCGACAGCAAGCTTTTTAAGAGACCCCGTCGAAATAAAAGTCGAAAGCCAGCACGCCAGTCAACAAATCGAACAATTCTTCTTTGAAGTAGCGCCAGAAAATAGAAATGCGGCTGTCAGCCAATTACTGTTTCACTACCAACCAACTTCGACCATCGCATTTTGCAACACCAAAATTCACTGTGATGAACTAGCAGAAGAACTACAACACCAAGGTATCACTGCACTAGCTCTCCATGGCGACATGGAACAACGTGATCGAGACGAAATCTTAGTCTTATTTGCCAATCAAAGTTGCTCCGTACTGGTTGCCACCGATGTCGCTGCGCGCGGCATCGATATTCAATCCTTAGGCGCAGTAATTAATGTTGACGTTTCGAAAGATACAGAAGTTCACATTCACCGCATTGGTCGCAGCAACTGGTCGCGCTGGCGAACGTGGCTTAGCCTTGACGCTTGCGGCACCAAAGAATGAGAAAAATGGGTAAAACTGATCGAAGAATATCAAGGACAAAGGCGATTTGGAAGTCACTGTCCGATTTGAGTCCAAATAGAACCGAGCTGATCGCACCGAAAATTAGCATCTGCATCTCGGGAGGCAAAAAAGATAAATTACGTCCAGGTGATATTCTAGGTGCGCTGACTGGCGACGTAGGCATTAGCAAGGATCAAGTTGGAAAAATTAATGTGTTTGAATTTATATCTTATGTCGCAGTAGATCGTGCTATCGCCGATCAAGTTTTAAACAAACTAGGACGCTGCACGATCAAAGGTAGACAGTTTAAAATTCGCGAAATTACCTGATCAACTGCGCAAATATTAGCAAGCCCACAAACCTCAAATCAAGAAATATAGATTACTTTTTATGATAAGAATTTTAATCGCAGACGACCACACTATTATGCGTGAGGGACTGAAACGCATCCTTGATGGAATCGAAGATATTCAAGTAATCGGGGAAGCGATTGATGGTCATGACACCATTACCAAAGTTCGCTCAGAAAAATTTGATGTGCTGCTATTAGATCTTTCTATGCCTGGTCGTAGCGGTGTTGACCTAATTCATCAAATCAAAGAAGAATTTCCCAAGTTGCCAATTTTGATTCTTACGATGCACGAGGAAGAACAATACGCAGTCCGCGCGATTCGTGCGGGCGCGAATGGCTATCTCACAAAAGAAAGCGCTGGAACACAGTTAGTGACAGCACTAAGAAAAGTCGCGTCTGGTCGCCCTTACATCAGCATAGAAGTCGCCGAACAATTAGCGATGTCAGCCATGCCATCGGCGAACAACGACCTTACTCACAGTGCCTTATCTGATCGAGAATTTGAAGTTTTCTGTCATTTAGCCAAGGGCAAATCCATCACCGAGATTGGTGAAATCTTGCATTTAAGTGTCAAAACGGTCAGTACACACAAAACCAGAATTATGCAAAAGATGGAGTTGCATTCCATCTCCGAACTCGTGCAATATGCGATGACACATCATTTACTGTAATCAATTAATTTAATCACTCAATATCACGTATCGGTATGTAAAGATACATAAGATAAAGGCTGTTTTTCTAAAAGCAGCCTTTTGCCTTTCTAGTGTCCACCGCATCAAATAAAGTCCGCATTAATCGATCCTTCTTGTTATTGACAATCAAATTCACATTCCCCCCCCTCCAACTCGACCATCAAAAAAATCGCAGTGGATGGCAAACCATCCTAAGCTCTTGCCTGTCCAGATCTAAGCATTTACAACATTCAGCCTCACCCACTAGGAATATTCCTACAAATCACTGGAAAACTCCCACACTTTAAATCAGCGAACACTGATTTAAATCAAACGCATGTTTGCCCATAATGCACCCATGCCGATAACGCTAGTCAACTAGCTCACTACAAAACACACGCGCTATGAACTTGTTTATTGTCGAAGATTCACTTCTGATTCAAAACCGTTTGGTACGGTTTATTGAAGAATTACAAGATGTCAGTATCGTTGGCATCTCGCCCGACATTGGCAGTGCTTACGACAAAATCTTACAAGCACATGCAGATGCCATGATTCTCGATATACAACTCAGTGACGGTAACGGTTTAGTACTACTAAAAAAAATAAAACTAACGCATCCCGAAATTCGCGTTGTTGTGTTAACCAATCATTCAAGTGAAGCGAATCGCATGCAAGCATTACGCGCTGGGGGCCATAGCTTCCTCGATAAATCAACTGATTTCGAGCAGATTCCGAGCATCTTACATCGCTGGCAAGCGACAGGTTCCGCGCATTAAAGCTAACTGACAAGTCATCATTCAGAATTCAAAATCCACTTTATAGAGAGTAAATCATGTCTAACTTATCTACAATTTCACAAGCAAGCCGTTTTACTGATGCATCTAATTTGTCGGATAATGCATGGCGTCAGCACGGTAGTTCCCTGGTCAAATTTGCGCCAAGTTTGTGAATTACTCTCGATCCCCGCGCCAGTCACCGTTGATGATGAAGACACTCTGTTCCAACACGTTCGCTTTAAGGCAGGTCAACGCATTCATCGCATCGGCCAAGCATTCGACACTTTATATATCGTGAACTCAGGTTTCCTCAAAACCGTGCATATTGATGAGTATGGAAATGAACAAGTATTGAGCTTCCCAATGAAAGGTGACTTGCTCGGCATCGACGGTATACACAAACAACATTATGCTTCCGAGGCAATTGCACTAAGCGACTGCGATATCATTCTCATGCCATACAAAACATTTACTTCACTTGGTCGCACTCACGTCGAATTAGAACAAGCAATGTTCAGTGTCATGAGTAGAGAAATCGTTCGCGAGCAAATGATGATCAGCATGCTGAGCGCGCTAAGTGCAGAAGCAAAAGTAGCACGTTTCCTTACCAATTTAGGCGAACGATTCAATCAAATGGGCTACTCAGGCCGCAGCTTTAACTTGCGCATGACGCGTCAAGAAATTGGTAGCTACTTAGGTTTAACATTAGAAACTGTTAGTCGCACACTGTCCGCATTGAATGAGTTGGGGATGATCTCAGTAGAACAGCGCGAAATCAATTTACTTGATCCTGTCGCACTTAAAACCTTGCGCCGTCTCCCACCAGCAAAAGCGCGAATCAAAGTCGCAGAAAAAGTCAGCGCGCTCGTCAACAAAAATTGCTTCCACAATGGAATGGTGAATTAAACAGCAGCTATGAATTAAGCAATGGCATCAAATTTCTAGTCTAAATCTAGGTTAAAATAAGGGCGTCTGCACTAGTCAAATTCAACTAGTGCAAACGCCTTATATGCATTAGAAATCTATTCAAAAATTCGCTACAACAAACCTTATGTGAGGTATGCAATGTCATATAAAACCATCTTGGTACATGTAGATGAATCAAAAAGCGCGCTCAAGCGTACGCAATTCGCCCATCAAATCGCAGCAAAGTTCGATGCCCATGTCACCGGCGTAGCTCTCACAGGAATCTCGCGTTATATCTTCGAAAGCACCGATCTCGGTGTTGGTGATCCAAATATGATGCTGCATCTGACCGGCTTACGGGAACGAGCAGAACGCGCGATAACTGCATTCAAGCAAGCAAGTCTCGACTTGGGCGCATCAACTAGCGAATGCCTAATCGCCAATGATGAAGCGAATGGCGGCTTGGGATTACGTGCGCGCTACGCTGATTTAATTGTGATCGGACAAACGAACCGAAACGAGCCATCCCCCTCGGTGTTGTCGGATTTCCCTGAATTTATGATTGTTAATTCTGGTCGTCCTATTCTCATTTCACCATATAGCACTGAAATCGATACAGTTGCTGAGCGCTGTTTGATCGCTTGGGATGGCAGTCGTGAAGCGGCACGCGCTTTGACAGATGCTCTGCCTTTACTCAAAACCAGTAAGGTAGTGCAGGTTTTAATCATTAACCCAGAAAAGCAAAGTGAAGCACACGGTGAAGAACCTGGTGCTGACATTGCGTTGTTCTTGGCTCGACATGGCGTCAACGTCGAAATTTCTACAAGATTTAGCAGCCAAGATACTGGTTCCAGTATCTTGGCTGCCTGCAAAGAATGGAGCGCTGATTTGTTAGTGATGGGTGGTTACGGCCACTCTCGTTTCCGCGAGATGATCATGGGTGGCACAACCAGAACCATTCTAGAGAAGATGACGATTCCTGTTTTGATGTCACATTAATCTTTGCTCAGTCAAGACTGAAAGTAACTGCCTGACAACAAATATGAAGCGCTGTCAGGCCGTTGCATTTTTATCTCGCCAAGTGTGCCAGATACGCTGTGTAGACTGGAAAAACAGTATCATCCAGGCAACTGGAAATGACTAATTGCGCTAGTTTTTGCAAACGCAGATTGTCGCAATGTATGTTGCAGACATCATCGAAAATGCGTTGAATCAAAGACTAAAATTGCCAAAGTATTTCAACAAACGTTCAACAATCGTTCAACAAGCACACAACAATAATTACGCAGCTTTTCCACTCTCGCGCCCAAATCATGACAAACGCTACCAGCATCGAACTCAAACGCATTACTTGGATTAGTATTGTCTTGTTCCTTTTATCCTGTTATCTATGGTCACAAAGAGAGTTTTTCTCACAGTTTAAAACTCCTAGTGCCTTGACCATCCACACAGGCCTCGAAACGGCAACCATCATTATTTTTACCTCGGTCTTCATGGTTTGCTGGAATGCGTTTGACAATCTACGCAAGCGCAGTAGTTTAATACTGGCTGTGACTTTTTTAAGCGCATCGATTTTTGGTTTCTTTCATGCGATTTCGTTTCAAGGCATGCCTGGCTTTCCGGCTGCAATCGACATGCATAAATCATTGAGTTTTTGGCTACTCTCACGCTATTTAATCAGCCTTACTTTGTTAGGTTTGGTTCTGCAAACCCATGATATCGACATATCAGAATCGCTATCGAAGATTAGTGTTTACTTAGGCTTGGTGTTAACGATCATCGCCACGTTTATTATCTTTGCCTTCCCTGAAATCTTTCCAATGACTTACCAAAAAGGGACTGGGCAAACAACTTTTAAAATTCATTGTAAAGGTCTTGTCGCGTTAACACGTTTACCGCGGGATTTTTTTATGACAAATCGTTTACTAAAAACCACATTGATAGCAAAGGTCTTCAAAAATAAAACAGTATCTTTTTTGCCGCCGCGATATGCGATCTCAAAAACCCTATTTTTCTTTGTACAGCTTTCCTGACGAAATTTTCTCGTGATGACTGCTTCAAGTTTTTGCTGCGCTGTATTTTTTCCGGCTTTGGTCAGCATAACATTCACCCCCCTACTCTAGCTTGATTCAAACCACTAAAGATTTACAGCAAACTGCGGATGAGTTGCTGATTCACAAGCAAAGATTGACTGGTGTGATCGAAACTGCCATGGACGGCATACTGACAATCAACGATCAACACAAAATCATATTAGTGAACCCTGCCGCAGCACAAATCTTTGGGATAACCAGTCGGGGCTTGTTTGGGTGCTCAATCATATTGTTTTTCCATCGCACAGAAAGGGCATAGTCACACTTCAAAATTTGGGCGAGCGCGGCCCACCGTCGAAAATGGGGAAAATTTTTTGATATTATTATTTTACGGGGATTACATCAGACGAAAAAATTTTCCTATCGAAGCATCTATCTCTAGTTTGATTGAAAATGAAAAACGTTTTTACACTGTGATTTTCCGCGACATTAGTGAACGCAAAGCTGCAAAAGAAAAAATGGCGCAATATCATTCTGAGTTAACTCAACTTTCTTCTGCATTGCAAAGTATTCGTGAAGAAGAGCGTAAACACATTGCACGTGAATTGCATGACGATTTGGGACAATTACTTGCAGCCCTTCGCATGGATTTATCCTTGCTTCAACGCGACCAAAACATGACCGACAAATCGCGTCTAACGGTGTCAAGTATGGATCAATTATTGTTGACATCAATTACCACTTTACGTCGTATCGCAACCGATCTACGGCCGAGAGCACTTGATGAAGGCGGTCTATTTTTTGCCTTGCAGACTTTGCAGAAGGAATTCTCTCAACGTCACGGCGTTCATTGCGATTTCGCAGACGAAGAACAACCATACTCATGAAACGAATACTGCATTTATAGGATTTTCCAAAAATCCTTAACGAACTGGGTCGACAGCAAAACTAACAGTCATTTCAGTTCGAACGAACGGACATGCTTTCCCAATTTTTGTTCAAGTGTGGTCTGGTATCGAGGAAGGCGCTATGAATAAAACACGATCATTTGGGCTGGTGGGTATGCGCGAACGGATTAAAGCAATGCAAGGTAAATTCAAAGTTCACAGTGAAGTTGGAAAAGGAACTCGAATAGAAAACATATCCCCCTGGGTACCAAATTTATAAACTGAAAAAACTCAAAACCTTTGGTAAAAATAGTAATCGAGATATGTTTATTTTTCAAAAGCAAAATTTGTCAACAAACTAATTAACTTAATTTTGCTAATTAAGCCTAAAAAAAAAAAGTTAAAAATTTTTGGGAATAAATTTGAAATACGATTTTCCCACAGAAAGTACACAGAGTTTACGGATTTCGCCATGGGAAAACTCAGCGCTCAACACTGGTTTATCCGGCATGAAAGCTTATCAAGGCGCCTTAGATAGCGGCGCCAATAATGTTGCTAATGCGCTCACAAAAGCTTACCAGCCGCAGGTGGCCAGTTTTCAAGAAGCGCCGACTAGTGGTGTGCGGGTCAATATCAGTAAAGAAAGTCAAGAATTGGCAGCGCAAGAAAATCTAGATCGCCCAAGTGGCACCGATCTAGCGACCGAAATTACTAATAACCTGCAATACAAAGCAGGGTTTGAACTATCTGCCAAAGTAGTTAAAACGGCTGATGAAGTACTTTCAAGCTTGCTTGATATTCGTAAGTAAATTGAATGTTAATGCCTCTCAGACAGGCGTAATGCACAAAAATTCAGGCATATTTTTCATATCAAAATAAAAAAGACCGAATAGTCCAAAACCTATCAAAATAGCGGCAAATAGATATTGCACGGCAAGCATCAAACCATGCTGTTTCAATTTCTTTGACATTGCTTGTGCGATCAAAAGGTGCGGCAAAGCAGCCAAGCCAAATAACAGCATCAATACCGCGCCAGACCAGGCCGCGCCAGACAATAAAGCAAACGGTGCAACTGCGTACGACAATCCACAAGGCAGACTTCCCCATGACACTCCAAGAAACAAAGGATGCGCACTTGCCTTTTGCAAATTAGGCATAACACGTGCATAAACGCCTTGAATTTTTTCATTCAGATTATTGGGAATTAGAAGGTGTAGACGCACACCTAGCAAACGAAGACCTAATATGATTAAGGCGATATTACCAATAACGAAGAAAATACTCGTGATAGGAAAATCAAGCTTCCAACGTAAACTAGCCGCGCCTATGCCGCCAAAAACAGCACCGATCAAAGCATAGGTTGCTAATCGTCCGGTGTGCAATTGAATTTGGTAGCTAAGTTGAGAAAAGTTTTCTGACGTCGACTGAACAAGGACATTGCCTACGGGAGCAATTGGGATCACACGGCGAGGCGTAGAAACAGACGAATCGTCAACAACATTTAAGTTTAAACTTGTAGCACTAGATGCAGTCGCTGTTGCAGATCGAAAGCTAGGTAGACTGCTCAAAATGCTCGCGATGCCACCACACATTCCAACACAGTGAAAGCCACCAATTAGACCAGCTGAGATCGCTGCTAAGATGAGCGGCAAAGTGAGCATAACTTTGAGAGACTAGATTAATTTAGAATACTTCGCACCACTTTGACGTGACAAATAATGATCAAAAATCATACTAAAAGCGCGCACGAACATACGCCCTTTTGATGTCACACTCACGCTCACATCATTCAGATCAAGCAAGCCCTCATCAGCATAAAAGCGCACACGTTCTAATTCATCATGGAAATATTCAGGAAAAGAAATCTGGTATTTTGCTTCGATCTCAGCGATATTTAAAGTCGTACAACACATCAAATCCATGATGATTTCGCGACGCAATAAATCATCTTGACTCAGGTGAAAGCCCTTCTCGACCGGCAAATGTCCAGCATCAAGCGCGGCATAATATTCATCCAAAGTACGTAAATTTTGTACGTAAGAAGCACCGATCTTGCCGATAGAAGACAAGCCCAACGCAACCAAATCACAATCTGCACGCGTGGTGTAGCCTTGGAAATTTCGATGCAAAGATTTGTCTTTGACCGCCAAAGCCAAACTATCATCCGGCTTCGCAAAATGATCCAAACCAATATAGACATATCCCTCTGCGAGCAAACGACGTAGAGACATTAAGAAGATTTGCAAACGTTGCTCAGCAGATGGCAAGTCCGCTTCGTTAATACGACGCTGCGGCTTGAAACGTGTTGGTAAATGGGCGTAATTGTATAAAGCAATGCGCGCGGGAGATAACGCGATGACTTGATCTAATGTATGCGAAAAGCTTTCTAAACTTTGTTTTGGTAAGCCATAAATCAAATCAAAATTAATCGACTGAAATCCAACCGCACGACTTTGATTAATGCATTGCTCCACCATCGAATAAGGTTGAATCCGATGCACCGCAACTTGTACTTGTTCGTCAAAGTCTTGTACACCCAAGCTTGTACGATTAAACCCGAGCTCAGCGAGTAATTGTAGCGTCTGCGTTGTGACGGTACGAGGATCAATTTCAATCGAAATTTCAGCATCATCTGCAAAATCAAAATGTTCACGCAGCATCGCCATCAAACCACGCATTTCATCTTCACTCAAAAATGTCGGCGTGCCGCCACCGAGATGAAGCTGAGAAACCACTTCGCGTTCGGTCAAGTATTGCTTGACCAACTTAAGCTCTTGCGCCAGATAATTTAAATAAATGGCAGACTTACTTCTATCCTTAGTAATTACCTTATTGCAGGCGCAGTAATAACAAAGCGAGGCACAAAAAGGAATGTGGATATACAAAGAGAGTGGAGGTTTATTATTTGACTGATTTCTTTGCTGAAGATACTGAATATAAGAAGCCTCAGTGAAATCAGTATGAAAACGATCTGCCGTCGGATACGACGTGTATCGTGGTCCCAAAGAATCAAAACGTCGAATCAAGTCTTCAGAAATTTCTAAATGATCGTTGACCTTGGGCAAATTAGGGTTTGCAGTTGCGGATAATGTTGAGATTGCCATTGTATTCTATGAAGCTTTTTGTAAAAGTAAGGCGGTCAACCAACTAGAGAAAGTACCAAGTGCCCAGAAAATCAGAAAGCCAATGGTGTACGCGCCAAGCATATGCACTTGCAAGCGTTCATCCAAAACAATCAATTCCATAGGATCGACCAAACTAAAAAACACGCCAGTTGCGACGCAGGCCATTAAAAAAGCGGGCCATAAAACGACCATCAAAGTCGATTTGTATGAGGTCTTCTCATGTTGTGTATTGCTCGATTCCAAACTCAACTCCTCTTCCAAATACAAATTATTTATTCGAGAAACAGCCGACGACTTCACAACGATGTAACATTTAAGGCATTGGCGACAATCGCAAATTTCTTTGTAACGGGTCTACCCAATCGCCAGTCAAACGCCACTCATTCGTTTCCAACTTAACGTGCAATACTTGTAGTGCGCCAGAATTGACAGCAGCCTCAAATTTTTTATCTTGCGCAAAATCAGCCTCAAATTGATCTGCTGCGACACGCTTGAGCGGAAGACGACGAATAACTTCCTCTACTGATCCAGCAGCTGCACCCGAACTAGCCAAACTAACTTGCACAAGATCAGGCAAAGCTTGCTTGGAATTCAATTGCATCACAATCTTCTTACTTGCTAAATCAAACTGTAAATTCGCCGCCAAAGCTAACTCGCGTGCTTTTGCATCACGCTGCAAATTGGTATTGATCATCAAACCTTGTCGATAGTAGTCTTTTGCAACGACTTGATCTGCCCCGCGAAAAGCAATAAAGCCCGTAACTACGCTGGCAAACACTACTAACAAAGGACCGCCAACTACCAGTAATAACCAAGGTTCTTTATACCAAACATCTTTTTTTATTGGCTGCGTTAATATGCCTGAATTCATATTCTTTCCTTACGTCCTAAATCGCATCAAAAAATTAACTCAACATTATCTAGGAACTAAAAATACTGCTTTTTCAACCACTGAAATATTCTCTTGCTCTGTATCGGCAACAACAAATCGAATTCGATTAGAACCAGTTGGAACTACACCAGCAGGCACACTTACGCGAACTGGGAAAGCTTGGCTAGTAGCCGACTTAATCGTAATGCGATCTTCGCCAACAATTGTTGCGCCTAAAATGCCTTTCACGCTTATGCGGAAAGTTTTGGCGCTTCTTGCGTATTCATAATTTGCAAACGATACACATTTTCGATAGCGCCAACTTCTGTAATTTTTGGCATTGCTCGATCTCGCAAGATATCCACTTTCAATGGTACGCGATAGGCAAGTGATACAGCGGCAACTAAAATAATTAAACCAAGTATCGCACCATAGACCAATGTACGCAAACGGAATACTCGTTTCCACATCGCCTCTTTTGTCATTTTTTCGACCAGCGCGTGTTCGGTTGTATAACGAATCAAACCACGTTCGTAACCCATTTTATCCATGACTTGGTCGCAACCATCAATACATGCACCGCAGGCGATACACTCGTACTGCAAACCATGACGGATATCGATACCGGTCGGGCAGACCTGTACACAAATTCCGCAATCTACGCATGATCCTAAACCTTGCGCTTTGAAATCAATTTTCTTATTTCTTGACCCGCGTGGTTCACCGCGATCGGTGTCATACGTAACGATGAGTGTATCTTTATCAAACATCGCACTTTGAAATCGCGCATACGGACACATGTATTTACACACCTGTTCACGCATAAAACCAGCGTTACCATAAGTGGCAAATGCATAGAACAAGAACCAAAAGGTCTCCCATGGTCCCAAGTTGAAGCTAACAACCTCTGCCGCCAGTGTTTGAATTGGCGTGAAATAGCCAACAAAAGTAAAACCGGTCCAAAGCGCAATTAACAACCAAATCAAATGCTTAGTTGACTTGAGGCGGAATTTATTGAATGACATCGGCGCTTGATCGAGCTTCATTCGAGCACTACGATCCCCTTCAATTTTTGCTTCCACCCACATGAAAATTTCGGTGTACACAGTTTGGGGGCAGGCATAACCGCAGAACAAGCGACCTGCTATCGCCGTGAATAGAAATAAGGAGAGTGCTGAAATGACCAGCAGAACGGCGAGGTAAATAAAATCTTGCGGCCACAATACAAGGCCAAAAATATAGAATTTTCGATTGACCAAATCGAACAGAACAGCTTGTCTATCATTCCACGTAAGCAAGCTGAACCATAAAACAAAATCTGGGTAAAAAATACCAACACCCAACGCCATGATTGAAACCACCCTTTTTGAGAACGCGCATAAATCTTCTTTCGCTCTTCAAACAAAGCCAGTTCTGCTTCGTCACTTGGCACTGGAATAATGGGTATTTTTTTCATGTTTAGTACGAATTCAATTTTGCTGTCTGGCAGTGGCCAAACAGATTTTACAGGCTTAATGCCTTAAGGTGTGCGATCCAGATTCAGACACGCACACCACTTTGCATCGATTTACTTCTAACAAACCTAGTGCCGTATTAAGTACTTTATTACTTACTTGCAGAACTAACATCTGCACTGACGGCTGGTGCTGCATCACTAATTTGCTTCAATGCACTTACTTCAGCATCCGTTACCGCGCCTGTATTTGACAAACCCCATATGTATGCAGTCAATAAATGGATTTTAGCATCCGTCAAAATTTCTTTATGCGCTGGCATTTGATTGGCACGACCTTTATTGATGGTTTCCATGATGTTTTCAATACCACCACCATATAACCAAACCTTATCAGTCAAGTTAGGCGCACCCAAAGCTTGATTGCCTTTGCCATCTGCACCGTGACAAGCTGCACAAACACCAAACTTTGATTTACCAATTGCTGCTTTAATTGGATCATGTGCAGCGCCTGACAAACTCATAACATAGTTCGCGACATTTTTTACGTCATCATCAGAACCGATCGCTGCACCCATAGGAGGCATTTGACCATGACGACCTTCCATCAAAGTGGTTTTAATCACTTCAGGTGTGCCGCCATATAACCAGTCGCTATCAGTCAAATTTGGATAACCCTTGCCACCTTGCGCGTCTGAACCATGGCATTGTGCGCAACTGTTCAAAAACAAACGCTGACCAATTTCAATTGCTTGCGGATCTTTGGCGACTAGCTTCACGTCGGTATTGAGATACTTATTAAATAAAGGACCGTATTGCTTTTCACCATCCTTCATTTCTTTCGCATAAGCACCTTCTTGACTCCAGCCAAATGTGCCCTGATAAGAGCCCATACCTGGATACACAATCAAATACCCAACACTGTAAATAATCGTCAAGTAGAACAACCACATCCACCATTTAGGCAATGGATTATTTTGTTCCATCAACGACTCATCCCAAACGTGCCCAGTAGTTTCTGCTGGTAGCGGCTTGCCGTCTGCACCAATCTTCACTTTGACTTTGGATTGAGACCACAACAACAATCCACAAGCAAGAATACTGATGCCTGTTAATACCGCAATCGCGGTACTCCACCATTCGCTAAAAAAATCTGCCATGGCTATTTTCCATTCTCATTATCAAGTGGCAATTTTGCCAATTCTTCAAAACGGGCTTTGTTCTTAGAACTAAACGCCCAATACAGGATGCCAATAAAAGCAATCAGACTAACCACCGTCATCACGCTACTTAAAATTGTAAAGTTCATCTTCAATTCTCCTGAAAGATTTCCGACACCCTAGTTCTTGTTTTTGATTGCAGTACCCAACACCTGCAAATACGCAATCAAGGCTTCCATTTCTGTTTTACCAGATACTTCTTCAGCAGCTTTTGCAATTTGCTCATCGGTATATGGCACGCCCAAAGTCTTCATCGCACGCATTCTTGGCGCCATTCCTGCACCATCAACCGTTGCCTTCAACAACCAAGGATAAGCAGGCATATTGGACTCTGGCACGACAGAACGTGGATCAGTTAAATGGTCTTTATGCCATGTGTCGCTATAACGTCCACCGACACGTGCCAAATCTGGGCCTGTACGTTTACTACCCCATTGGAATGGGTGATCATAAACAGACTCACCTGCAACAGAATAGTGACCATAGCGTTCTGTTTCAGCACGGAACGGACGGATCATTTGTGAGTGACAGCCGTAGCAACCTTCACGCAGATACACATCACGTCCAGCCAATTCTAAAGCGCTGTATGGCTTCATGCCCTGCACTGCCTGTGTAGTGGTTTTTTGGAAAAACAGTGGCACGATTTCAACTAAACCACCAACGCTGATCGTCAAAATGACCAGCACCAACATAAGACCGATATTGCGCTCGATCAAATCATGAGTAAATTTACGCATTGAGATTCTCCTGATGATTACTCGAGATTAGGCGTGAGCCGAATGTGCTGGCAATGCAGGAATCGCATTGTTCACAGGTTTTGCAAGCATCATCGTTTTTGCAACGTTGTACACCATCAACAGCATACCGCTCAGATACAAGACGCCACCAGCTAGACGAATCACATAGTATGGATAAGTCGCTTTCACAGACTCAACAAATGAGTAAGTCAAAGTGCCATCTTCATTCACTGCGCGCCACATTAAACCTTGCATCACACCTGCAATCCACATTGCCGCGATATACAAAACGATACCAATCGTCGCAATCCAGAAGTGCATCTCAATCAATCGCTTGCTATACATCTCTGTTTGACCAAACAGACGTGGAACCAGGTAATACAAACTACCGATAGAAATAAAGCCGACCCAGCCCAAAGCACCCGAATGTACGTGACCAACAGTCCAATCGGTGTAATGTGAAAGTGCATTGACCGTCTTGATCGCCATCATTGGACCTTCGAAAGTAGACATACCATAGAAGGACAAAGAAACAATTAAGAAACGCAAGATAGGATCAGAACGCAACTTACTCCAAGCTCCTGACAAAGTCATAATACCGTTGACCATACCACCCCATGACGGCGCCAGCAAAATCAAGGAGAACAACATACCAATTGACTGCGCCCAATCAGGCAAAGCGGTGTAATGCAAGTGATGCGGACCCGCCCACATATATGTAAAAATCAATGCCCAGAAGTGAACAATGGACAAACGATAAGAATAAACCGGACGACCAATTTGTTTTGGAACAAAGTAGTACATCATGCCCAAGAAACCAGCTGTCAAAAAGAAACCAACCGCATTATGGCCGTACCACCATTGCACCATGGCATCTTGCACACCAGAATAAGCGGAATAAGATTTCATGAACGACACCGGCATCGCGGCACTATTGACGATATGCAGAACAGCTACCGCAACAATGAAGGCACCGAAAAACCAGTTTGCGACATAGATATGCTCCACTTTACGCTTAACGATCGTACCGAAGAAGACAATCGCGTAAGATACCCAAACTACAGCGATCAGAATATCGATAGGCCACTCCAATTCGGCATACTCTTTACCTTGAGTAAAACCAAGTGGCAGACTAACTGCAGCGGCAACAATCACCAATTGCCAGCCCCAGAACACGAACTCGATCAGTGGCCCGCCGAATAATCGCGCATTCGTAGTACGTTGAACTACGTAAAACGAAGTCGCAAATAAGGCACAGCCACCAAAGGCAAAAATCACCGCATTGGTATGCAATGGACGCAATCGCCCATAGCTCAACCAAGAAATACCGGATAAAAATTCTGGCCAGGCAAGTTGAGTTGCAATCAATACGCCAACCAGCATACCGACTACGCCCCAAACTACTGCCATGACAGAAAATTGGCGAACAACTCTATAGTTGTAGGTGTTTTCATTGTTTATTGTCATGATCTCACTCGGTTAAAAAAATACAGTTGCAGGATAACAATCGTTCCTCAGAGCTACATTGATACAAATCAAATATAACCTGTATTACAAAGCAACTTTTCACTGTTTTGAATATTTGCCGAAGATAGCTGCCAAAACACCACAAATTCTTCGTAAATTTCCGTTTCCGAGATCAATCTAATGCACCAATATAATAATCGGTCCGATGACATTATCTTGTGATTCTATGACCAGCAGTAGCCGAAGAGAATTATTCGATAAAACATAAAAAAAGCAGCCCTAAGGCTGCTTTTTTTAAACCAATCAACAAGAAATCAAGGTGCACTTGTAGTCGATTTCGCGTTCAATGCTGTCTTGTTAATTTCAACCTTTGCCTTTTTCTTCAAGGCTTCCACAAAGCTGTAAATGTCTTGTTGTGCCGCTGCATTATCTAGCTGTTGCGCCTCACTTGCACGGCGAGCAGGATCTGGCGTGCCAGCAGCTACTTTGGCAATACGATAAACACTATAGCCAACACCTGGCACATCGACCCCAACAAATGTTGGCAATTTTGTGACGTCGGCCTTCATGATCGCTAATAAAGCATCATTGCTTAAATCAGCCCTCTTCAAACGAGACACTGTCTTCACTTCAGTGAAATCATTGACACTATCTGCTGATTTCAATGCAGCTAATTTTGCCTCACCGTTTTTCTTCGCCAATGCCAACGCCTCAACTTCCAACACCTTGGCCTGAATCAGTGTTTTAACTTCGTCGAATGGGCGCTTTGAGGCTGGTTTGTATTCAACAACGCGGCCAGATACAAGTGTATTTGGCGCAATTTCAATCGCCTCAATATTATTCTTTTTCTTTAACGCATCATCAGAAAAAATCGCGCTCAAGAATTTCGGATTATTCGCTACCATCGTTGCTGGCATACCAGGAATAGGCTGACGATTTAAGTTTGAAACCTTCTCGATTTTCAACTTCAATTTATCAGCAACTGCTTGCAAACTATCCGCTTGCTCATATACGGTATTTGTAAAAGTCTCAGCAGCTTCAGAATAAGCTTTCGTTGCTTTTTGTTTCTTAATATCACTAATCAATTGCGCCTTCACCTCTTCCAAAGGCTTCACAGCGGCTGGCTTAATCGCTGTCAATTGAATGATATGAATACCGAAATCAGTTTGCACTAAACCACTAATTTCACCTTCTTTGAGTTTGAATGCGGTTTCATTCAAATGCTTTAACCATCGCGCCGCGCGCAAAAAAATCTAAGTCACCACCACGCTCAGCAGAGCCAGGATCTTGCGAATTTTCTTTCGCTAACTTTGCAAACTGTGATGGATCTTTACGCACCTGCGCCAACAAGACCTCTGCCTTCGCCTTCACATTTTTTGCTTCTTCTGCAGAAGCATCTTTTTTCAAATTAAGAAGAATGTGGCTCGCACGACGCAATTCATCTGTCGAGTAATTTTTCATATTTTGATCGTAGTGTGCTTTGACTTCAGCATCAGCAACCACAATCTGTTCTGCCAACACGTCGTTACTGAGCACGACATATTCAGCATTGACCAACTCCGGAATTTCAAATTGTTTTGCGTTCTTGTCGTAATAAGCACGCAACATCTCATCGGTGATCTTGATCGAAGCGGCGAAATCTTTCGCATTAAGTTAAAGCGCCTGAACTTCGCGCTCTTGCTCAGAAATCAGCGCAATCCGATTCGCAATTGTTTTAGAACTAATTGCCGTATTTTGAACCGCACCAAATTAACACTGCTGCATAGTCATATCTTGACGCAAGCTTGCCTCGTACATCACAGTGTCATGCCTTGCATCGCTAACAAACTTTTATAGCGTTCTCCGTCAAAAGAAGTTTTCCTCTTTTTTCAATCCTGGCGTTTCCAAAATAGTTTGTTGCAATACTTGGTCAGATACGGTCAATTTACTCTTTACCGCTTCTGCCGTCAGTGCTTTTCGAGCGATCAAATCATCCAACACATTTTGGCGCGCTTCTGGCGTGTTCAACATCTGCGCATCGAACTCAGGCCCATAAGCTTGTTTCAAACGATCGAGTTGATTACTCAAACCTGATCAAATTCTGTTGACTTAATAGCTTGACCAGCGACCGTCGCGACATTGGTTCTCACATCGCGTTGCGTGAAACTTTCAATACCAAAGAAGGCAAATGAAGGGAAAATATATCACCAACAGCACGCCTTGCATGATGCGTTTATGGTACGGATATACTCAAACATGATCGACCAATCAATTCGAAAAATTTACGACAGAAAATAAATATAAAAAAAGGCAACAGATGTTCGCCTTTTAGATGTTGGCGGAGCGGCACGGGGCTCGAACCCGCGACCCCCGGCGTGACAGGCCGGTATTCTAACCAACTGAACTACCACTCCAAATTCTTGCTGTTTTATGTCTGGTGGGCGCTGAGAGGCTCGAACTCCCGACCTAAGCCTTGTAAGGGCTCCGCTCTACCAACTGAGCTAAGCGCCCGACATTAAAACAATTTATGACTTAATGTAGCAAATCACAAAGAATATTAGTTTACCGCATCTTTCAAAGCTTTGCCAGGCTTAAATTTAGGAACCTTAGCAGATTTGATTTTGATCGCTTCGCCAGTACGTGGGTTACGACCTGTACGCGCTGCACGCTTACCTACAGAAAAAGTACCAAAGCCAACCAAAGTCACAGTGCCGTTTTTCTTCAATGTTGTTTTAACTGCAGCAATCATTGCGTCCAATGCACGAGCAGATGCGGCTTTAGACAAATCAGCAGATTTAGCGATATGGTCGATCAATTCAGTTTTATTCACTTACGGTCCCCTCACAAAAAATTAAGACTACGATGATATTTCGACTTTTTAATTCAACCCGCAATCAGCATGCGGGTTAGCGGAAATTTTGCATCCGGTATTAGATCAATTCGATCCGCATTGTGTCAAGCAGTTTGCTAGCTTTTTTGAATTCCATTTAAAAAAAAACAGAAAAAACCTGCAAACAATGATCAGCAAACATTAGAAAAACGATTGAAATAAAACTGCTCAACATGATCTTGGTACCTAATTCCTGAACAAAAAACCGACGCCATATCGAGTCTTTATCCGACCATAAAATTAATCAAAGTCACTGAATATCTAAATCCGTCATCCGAGGCATGCACATGGACAACAAAAAATCGCATATAGTTAAGCCCTTTTTCGTTTTAATTTATACGGTTTATTCTCATGATGAAATTTGATGTCGCAATTGTTGGAAGTGGCTTAGCAGGATTATCGGTTGCCTTGCATCTAGCGAAAACCCATAAAGTCGCCATCATTTCTAAGCGCACACTACTCGATGGTGCAAGTAATTGGGCGCAAGGTGGGATTGCAGCTGTACTGGATTCTCACGACAGTCATGAGCAACATATCTCCGATACGATTATTGCGGGTGGCGGTTTATGTGATGAAGCAGCAACCAGAGCTATTATTGAACAAGGTCGAGCAGCGATCGACTGGCTGATTGAGCAAGGTGTCCCATTCACCAAAGATCAACATGCAGAACTCGGTTTTCACCTGACACGCGAAGGTGGTCATAGCCAACGAAGAATTATTCATGCTGCTGACGCAACCGGACATGCAGTGCAAGTCACGCTTGAACAGCTTGTTAGAAACCACCCAAACATTAGTTTATTTGAACATCATTATGCAATTGATGTCATCACTTCAAGTAAGATCGGCGATACATCTGCGACTCCACGTTGCCTCGGTTTATATGTGCAAGACGTAAAAACTGGCGCCGTCCATACTTTCGCTGCACAACATACTGTGATGGCAACTGGTGGTGCGGGTAAAGTTTATTTATACACGACCAATCCAGACACCGCGACTGGCGACGGCATCGCTATGGCATGGCGCGCTGGCTGTCGTGTCTCCAATATGGAGTTTATGCAATTTCATCCTACCTGTTTGTATCACCCTTATGCCAAATCTTTTTTGGTGACCGAAGCTGTGCGCGGCGAAGGTGGCATTTTAAAATTACCACCCGAAGCGGGTGCCGCTGCAGGCACAAGATTCATGTTAGGGCACGATGAACGCGCAGAGCTTGCACCAAGGGATGTAGTTGCACGAGCAATCGATTTTGAAATGAAAAAGCGTGGACTCGATTATGTTGAACTCGACATCAGTCATCAACCACCAGAATTTTTAAAAGAACACTTCCCAACAATTTATGCGCGCTGCTTAGAGTTAGGTATTGATATCACCAAGCAGGCAATTCCTGTTTTGCCTGCTGTTCACTTTACCTGCGGGGGCGTCGTCACTGACACTTTAGGCGCACTGACATCCCTGCCCTATATGCAGTTGGTGAGACCGCTTACACTGGCTTACATGGAGCGAATCGATTAGCAAGCAATTCGCTTTTGGAGTGTTTGGTGGTTGGCAAAGCTGCAGCACAACACATTAGTGAGCAAGAGCTTTTCAATATTCCAGACTTGCCTGCGTGGGACGAGAGTCGCGTGTCCGATGCCGATGAAGAGGTGGTCATCGCCAATAACTGGGATGAATTACGTCGCTTTATGTGGAATTATGTCGGGATCGTGCGCACCACCAAACGCCTGGAAAGAGCGAAACACCGCATCAAGCTACTCAAAGAAGAAATTGACGAATACTACGCAAACTTCCGTATTTCGAATAATTTATTAGAACTGCGGAATCTAGTAGAAGTCGCCTCACTAATCGTCAATAGCGCCTTATCACGTCGTGAAAGTCGCGGCTTACACTTCAGTAGAGACTACCCGAATACACTTCCCAAGGCATTGCCGACCGTACTGTCTCCAAAACAAAAAGTAAAAGTACCAAAGAAATAATCAGCATGTAAACACAGCGCTTAAATCCGATTTATTTAAAACAGCGTAAATCAATGCAAACAAAGATTTACGCTGTCCTCGACTCAAAAATACATCACTCACTCAATCAATCTACCAGTGCATCGACGTCACGGATTTTATTCAAGGCTTCATCAATACGATCGACCGCAATGATTTGCAAGCCTTCTATCTTTTGTTTCGGAGCGTTTGATTTCGGGATCATTGCGATAGAAAAGCCCAATTTCGCAGCCTCGCGTAATCGCTCTTGTCCACGCGGCGCAGGACGAATTTCACCCGCCAAACCAACCTCACCAAACACCACTAAACCTCTAGGCAATGGCTTATTTCGCATAGAAGAATTGATCGCCAACAACACGGCTAAATCTGCCGCTGGCTCGGTAATTTTGACGCCACCTACCGCATTAATAAACACATCTTGATCAAACGCAGCAACACCTGCGTGACGATGCAATACCGCCAGCAACATCGCCAAACGATTTTGCTCTAAACCAACCGACAATCGCTTAGCATTGGGTGCATGCGAGGTATCAACCAGCGCTTGAATCTCAACAAGAAGCGGACGCGTGCCCTCTTGTGTGACCATGACACAAGAACCTGGAACTTGAGCATCATGCTGCGATAAAAATAAAGCAGACGGATTCGAAACACCTTTCAATCCACGCTCGGTCATTGCAAATACGCCTAACTCATTGACCGCACCGAATCGATTCTTTATCGCACGAACCAAGCGAAAACTCGAATGCGTATCACCTTCAAAATACAACACCGTATCGACGATATGCTCTAACACCCGAGGTCCAGCCAACGCACCTTCTTTCGTCACATGCCCCACCAAAATCATGGTGACGTTCATGGTCTTTGCTAACCTAGTCAACTGCGCCGCGCATTCACGCACTTGTGCCACCGAACCTGGCGCAGAGCTTAAGGCATCCGAATACATGGTTTGAATCGAGTCGATTACCACCACTTGCGGCTTATGCTCTGCAAGTGTGTTGAGCACTTTTTCCAACTGAATTTCAGCCTGCAAAGATACGTTTTTCGCATCCACAGCAAGTCGCTTTGCACGCAAGGCAATTTGAGCACCAGACTCTTCACCGCTCACATAAAGCACTTTCTTTATCCTACTTAAATTCGATAAGGCTTGCAGTAGCAAAGTCGACTTACCGATACCAGGGTCACCGCCAATCAGTACAACGCCACCTGGCACCAAACCACCACCCAAAACTCGATCAAATTCTTCGATATCGGTGCCAAAACGAGGAATATCTTGCGCTTCGATATCTGCCAAATTCAACACTGGAGAAGCTTGTGCCAGTCCTTGGTATTTATTCGAATAACGATTGCTGCCATCTTCGACCAAAGTTTCAACTAAGGTATTCCACTGCTGGCACGAAGGGCACTGCCCAGCCCACTTACTTTGCACACCACCACATTCTGTACAGGTGTAATTTGTTTTTTGTTTAGCCATTTGAATTGCGGATTTTTCGATGCGAAATGTTGATCAATGATGGGATAAGAAAATACTGATATTTTACTCAGTATTACTGGTTTATTACATCGATTGATTGTCGTATTTCAATAAATCCTGCCTTGTTTCATGGTATAAAGCATGCCTGCTAGACAAAGCAAATTAAAAAAGCAAAGGTCAACAGAACGAATGAAACGCGGTTTTTATACAATTATGGCGGCGCAGTTTTTCTCGTCGCTTGCAGATAACGCTCTGCTGATCGCAGCGATTGCATTACTAGTGACGATGGAGGCTCCGTTATGGATGACTCCTCTGCTGAAATGGAGTTTTGCACTGTCTTACGTACTCTTAGCAGCTTTTGTCGGCGCATTTGCTGACTCACGGCCCAAGGGTAAAGTGATGTTTTTTACCAACTTAATTAAAATTATTGGCTGTGGTTTAATGTTCTTTAATGTTCACCCAGTAATTGCTTATGGCGTTGTTGGATTTGGCGCCGCAGCCTATTCCCCAGCCAAGTACGGCATCCTAACGGAACTTCTACCAGCCGAAAAATTAGTTGCCGCAAATGGTTGGATCGAAGGGCTAACAATAAGCTCGATCATTCTTGGGGTCGTGTTAGGTGGTAAGTTAGTTGACCCACAAATTTCCGCCAAATTATTAAGCTTTGATTTTCCTGTCATTGATGTAGGAATTACCACAACCAACCAATCAGCCCTATGCGCGATTACTATTTGCTACGTTGCCGCAGCCATATTCAATCGCTACATTCCCGATACTGGTGCCAGATATCAGCAACAAAAATCCAATCCAATTTGTCTATTAAAAGACTTTGCACACTGCTCAATCAAACTTTGGCGCGATAAGCTCGGTCAAATTTCACTCGCCGTCACCACACTATTTTGGGGAGCGGGAGCAACTTTGCAGTATTTAGTATTGAAATGGGCAGAAGTAAATCTACATATGCCACTGAACAAAGGTAGCGAATTACAGGGTGTGTTTGCTGTCGGTATTGCCATTGGCGCACTGTTTGCAGCACGCATTGTCCCACTAAAAAAATCGCTGTCTGTCATGCCACTGGGTGTATTGATGGGCTTGGTAGTCACCACAATGATTTTCGTAAAAAACGTTTGGCTAGCTTATCCATTATTGATTTTTATCGGTGGCTTAGCCGGCTTTTTTGTGGTCCCAATGAATTTACTTCAACATCGTGGCCACGTCTTGATGAGCGCGGGTTTCATTCAATTGCTGTGCAAAATTTTAATGAGAACTTATCCATTTCGTTTACTCTCCTTTTACGCGATTATGGTGTCCTTGAATTTATCGACCAATGTCGTGATTGTGATCTTCGGTTTATTTGTTGCATCTACCATGTATGCGGTGATGCTAAAACATAAGGCGAATCAAAAAATATTTGATTCGGTTGCCTTAATCGGCGAAGAAAAGCACTAGTCCCAAACAACTTATCGCTGAATTTGGCCTGCTTTGTCAGGCCAATCATTCGGCACTACCATGCCGCGACAAAACTCCTGCATTAAATCACCATTCTTTTTCATGATTGCCACCAATACGGGTGTTGAATCGGTATGGAAATAACGTTGTAAAGTATCGAGTATCATACTTTTATCCATCACCTCATCAGCCGAAACTTGTGCAGGCGCCAACCATTGCAAGCGCTCTAATTTCAAAGCATAGGGAATCGCAAGTTGCTCAAACTCTGCTAAAGTCCACCAAAATCCTAAACAATGATTTGAGGCCACACCAGAAACGACGCGTTTAGGTTCCGAACTGCGATAAAACAGCCAACCTTTTACCAATGCCCGCGCGGCAATAATTCGAGATTGAACTAATTTTCTAGCAGCCTCATGCTGTGACAAAGTTAACTGCCGCTGCAAGATTTTTTGCATCTTCGCTCCCAAACTATCATTCAAATTGGGGCCTAAATAATCGTACACGCTTGGCGCGCTCGGACTTTCTTGAAGAGAAGAGTTCGCTGACGACGCTTGATGCAAATGGGGTGACTGAGGTAACTGCTGCTGAAATAAATAAAACTTTGTCGCTAATTCTAAGTGTAGTAATCCACCTTGTGCAAACAATAGGTAATCGAATTCACCTATGGTTTCGGCTTTCTCGTTATGAACTTGTAAGCCATGCGCATACAAAAGTCCTTCATGGCTAAAATAATAAGTCAGTAAATTTTCTGCGTAATGTCCAAGCCGTAAGAATCGATGAAGTTTCAACGCCTCGTGCAGAGGACTAGGATGTGCGTCAAGATGAAACAACCAATGGCGCAATTTATTGTAATCAGGCACATCAAGCGAACCCAATTGTCGCCACCAGATCGCAGAATCTTTATCCAATAAATCAGGGGAAGTAATCAACCAAGCTAGAGCACGCACGTGTTGGTCATTTAACTGCGACCATTCTCGATGAAACTGATCTTGAAATGTATTCATTGCTCGCCCCTACTCTAGAAAGTGACACTTCAATAAAAATGCACCAAGCTATGCGCACTGCCAAGCATTTAAAGAATTTTCCCGAAGCCTACAGAGATCTGCCCATACTTCCGACTTTAACTTTGGATTCAATAATATTTCATCCGAACTATAAGTAACAATAACAGGAATATCCTGATAGTTGTGTTGCATCTTGCGCAAACTAGTAAATTCAAGAGCGTCATCATGCGCCAGTAAAGCTGAGGCAGCAATTTCACCAAACAGCAACAGCACGCGAGCTTGCGTCAGACGAATCTCTTGCTCTAAAAAGTGCTTGCAGGATGCGATATCCGACGAGGATATTTGCGATCTTGAGGATTCTCCATGCAGTGCTCTAGCCTTCAACACTGATGTTCTACGAACGCGGATATCGCGTTGATCGCTTAACGCTATGACGATATTATCGAACAATTTCTCGGAGCGATTAATTTCTGCTGGCGCAGCGAATTCCGTAACCAACAGTAGGTCGAGCACACCATCCCCAGCGCCCCGATCAACAGGAAGCTGCGTTGTTTTCCCGAAAAGTCGACACTGCGAACATGCGTCACACTGTCGAATGCCATCTTGCAGCATTTTCCAAGAATCAGGTTTTTCATGACGAATTTCTTCAGCAACTGTAGAAGCGCCATCAGCTATCTGTGCATCAGCGTTAGTAGCCGTGTTCGCGACCGTGTCAGAGATTGTATCAGCGACCAAGAATCGCTCCTGCCAAATTTCTCCAATACCTAAATTTTGTAGATAGTAGTTGCGAAGATCATTCATCATGATTCATTCTGAATAGAGTTATTATTAGCCGGAACCGCAATACGCATCACGATTGCATCCTCTCTTAATCCATCTTGTGCGGGGTAATATCCCTTACGGCGCCCGATCTCCTCAAATCCAAATCGTTGATACACTGAGATCGCTCGATGATTACTGATACGAACTTCAAGCATGATGGAAACAAACTGCTTCTCGCTTGCAATCTGCAACATTTTCTTCAACAAAATATAGGCGTACCCTAATTTTTGTTTTTTCGCGTGAACAGCAAAGGTCAGCAAATGAAATTCATCAACCACTGGCATTAAAAAGAAATAGGCGACCAACTCCCCCTGATCATCACGAATCCCATATGCCTCATGCGCATTTTGCAAAGTATCGACAAAATTTCCATAAGTCCAAGGATGGGTATAGACCGCCTGCTCAATCGCCAAAACTTCATCCAAATCCTCTATACCAAGAATACAAAACTGGCACTTAGCAAATTCTGCAATTGATTGAATGTTTCCACTCATAGCGCATTCGCCGAACCACGTTCTGCCGTAGTTAACGCTACTTTGTTTCTCAAATAAAGTGGCTGCGCTTGCGAAGCATCGACTTGTAAACCTAATTGCAAATGTCTCTCAGCAATGCTTGCGATGTATTTCGCATGCGGCATTTCTGACACGTTTGGCAAATCATTTGCATAATTCGTCAAATCTAATCCATGTCCAAGCACAAGCTTGGCCGTATGATTTTTCGCATAGACCACCACATGCTCTAACACGTTTAAATCTGGTGCATGTAACTCTCGCCAATCACCATCATGCCATTGATAATGTGCCCAATAAACTTCCGACATACGCGCATCCAAACAACAAACTACATTCTCGTAGCGATGATGCATTCTTGCAGCCTCAGCCATCGCCAGCAGGCTAACCACTGGCAACACAGGAAGCTGCAAACCAAAGGCCAATCCTTGCACAACTCCGCACGCGGTGCGTACACCGGTGAATGCGCCAGGGCCGCAACCGAATGCAATTGCATTCAATTGGTTGATACCAATTCCAGCCTGCTGCAATAATTCTTGTACAGCAGGCAGTAAGCCAAAAGAATGGGTTTGAACACCAGTCAAATCACGTTGAGTAATTTGCTGATCAGAAATTAAAGCAACTGAAGCCAGATCAGTTGAAGTTTCGAGAGCTAAGAGGATCGTCATTCCGCTATTTTACCGCGTACTTCAGCTAGAAGCACCGGATTTGCGTCAGATTAAAGCCGTCCAATACAAGCATAAACTTTGATCGGTTAAAATAAAGCCTATGAATACTCAAACTTATATCAGCGATGATTTGGTCGCAATTCAAAACAAACTAAAAGAAAGTCCATGGTTCATTACCTGCCTTTGTGCAGCGTGGTGCGGAACCTGCAAATCCTATCGTGAGGCATTTGATTTATTACAGAATGCACATCCAGAGAAGTGCTTTGCATGGATAGATATTGAAGATCACGCAGACTTAGTTGACGCGCTTGATATTGAGAACTTCCCGACGATCCTAATTCAATATGAAAGCAAACTTCTGTTCTTAGGAACCATGCTTCCAGATGCCAATTTAGTCAATCGTCTCATTTCTTCCTTGGAAGATTGCCTGCAACGACTGGGGCTCGATCAAACACCGAGCACAATTCAAAATTCTGACTACCCACTTCCAGCAAACTGGAGTTTAAGAGAAATAATTGAGAAAATAGATTAACAATTGCAATCAACACAATGTGATCAATTCAAAGTGGCGGAATTCCCGCTGCATTTTGATCACCAAAATGAAAAAAGGGGTTAGATTTTCATCTAACCCCTTAAATCTGGTGCGGCTGGCAGGAATCGAACCCACGACCCCTTGGTTCGTAGCCAAGTACTCTATCCAGCTGAGCTACAGCCGCGAAGAAAAAGATTATAGCAGAACAAAATGCAAATATGAAGTATTTACCTAAGAATTTCATCCAAGCAAGTACGAACACGCTGGATTTCTGCCGATTCCTCAATAAAGACAATCTGCATGTTTTAGCATACGCATCAAGTAATCCGATTCACCGAAATAGATGCCTGATACGAAAAAAGGGATTAGATTTTCATCTAATCCCTTAAATCTGGTGCGGCTGGCAGGAATCGAACCCACGACCCCTTGGTTCGTAGCCAAGTACTCTATCCAGCTGAGCTACAGCCGCGAAGAACAAGATTATAGCATAGCAATTTGGTTTTTATAAGTCCTGTTCAATAATTCATAGCTAAATCATTTCAAGCCTGATTTTGAACTGACGAATACACATCGAGTAAAGCTCGGAATCATTAGTATTGCCGCCATTTTAAATCTCAACCTGCGCTCCAACTTCAATCACTCGATTACTTGGAATTTGATAATAATCCGCTGCATCCCTTGCGTTTCTCGACATAGTCACAAACAAGCCTTCACGCCACATCGCCATCCCACCTCCAGGACTAGAAATAATGGTCTGACGCGAAATAAAGTACGAAGTCTCCAATGGTTCAAACTCTAAGCCAAACGGTGCACACAGTGCCAACGCATTAGGAATATCTGGTTCATTTTTGAACCCATAATAGACATCAACTTGAAAGCAGTTATTTTTCAGATCAGTCACCTTGATGCGCTCTGAAAAAGGCACCCACGGGATTTCTCGATTGTGCAAAGTAATAAAAACAACCCGCTCATGCAAAATCTTATTATGAGAAAGATTGTGCAGTAAGGCATGCGGCACACCATCAGCCTCACCACGAAGAAATACTGCAGTACCAGCAACTCTCACCGGAGGAGAAATAAACAAAGACTCCAAAAACTCCTCCAACGGAATCGCATGCTTCTTCAAATTATCAAACACTAGTGAACGTCCACGACGCCATGTCAACATCACCACACAAATACCGAAACCAAGCGCAATCGGGAACCAACCGCCGCTGAAAAACTTCATCGCGTTCGACGAAAACAAAGAAATATCAATCAACAAGAAAAAGGAAGTCGACGCAATACACAGCGCAAGATTGTATTTCCAACCATAGCGAATGACGAAGAAAGTCAAAATAGAAGTCACCAACATCGTACCTGTATTGGCGATACCGTATGCCGATGCCAAATTTGACGCAGATCCAAAGCCAATCACAGCACCAACTACTGCAGCAAGTTGCAACCAATTTACGACAGGAATGTAGATCTGCCCAATCTCTTTCGATGAGGTATGAATAATTTTCATACGAGGCAAGAAACCAAGCGAGATTGCCTGCTTGGTCATAGAAAATGCGCCTGAAATCGTCGCTTGCGATGCAATCACCGCTGCCATCGTCGACAGCACAACTAGAGGGTAGATACTCCAATCGCCCAGTTGATTAAAAAATGGATTAGAAACAGCCGTCGGCTCAATCATCAGCAACGCACCCTGCCCCAAATAATTTAAACCCAAAGCAGGAAACACAATCAAGAACCATGCCGTGCGTATCGGTTTTGCACCAAAATGCCCCATGTCAGCATACAAGGCCTCGGAACCAGTAAAAGCAAGTACAACAGCCCCCAGTGCAATGAAGGCAGCCCAGCGGTGATAATACAAAAACTCCAGTGCATGGATAGGATTAAACGCTTCCAAAATCGCCGGCACTCGCAAAATATTATAAATTCCCATTGCCGCCAAAACTGCAAACCACAACACCATGACAGGCCCAAAAAATTTGCCGATAGTTGCCGTACCTCTGATTGCACCGATATAAAGCGATCAAAATCACTAAGGTAATCGGCACCACAAAAGGCTTGAGCGCTGGAGTCGCAACTTTGATCCCCTCAATCGCCGACAACACGGTCATCGCCGGCGTCACCACGCCATCACCGTAAAATAATGAAGCCCCTATCACCCCCAAAATCACCAGAGGAAAATACATTTTAGAGTTTTTACCAACCGACTCCAAAGTCAGTGCTGCCAGTGCCATAATCCCGCCTTCGCCACGATTATTTGCACGCAGAACTAGCGTTACGTACTTTAAAGAGACGATAAAAATCAGTCCCCAAAGAATCAGCGACACAATCCCTAGTATGTTTTCAGGGGTTAAAGACAAGCCATGCTTATGATCAAATACTTCTTGCATGGTATATAAAGGACTAGTACCGATATCGCCGTAAACGATACCGATTGCAGCTAAAGTCAGTGCAGACAAGCTGCTCTTGGTGTGATCGTGAGCCAATTGCATTCCTTGTTATTATTGGTGCATTGCACAATAGACGAAGCTCAAATGAATTTCAAGACAGATTTACTGAAAAAAGACAGCGTACACGCAAAATAATTTTTTGTAAGCTAATTTTTTGCAGGCCAACAAATGCAAACAAACAAAAGAAAAATGCCCGCTTAACTTTCGTTAAGCGGGCACCAATTCTTTGGCGGAGACGGTGTCTGCTTAGAAATGTTCCAACACAGTCCAAACTATAACAACAATTCATTAAAAATCATACACTTATAGAAATTCAAGTCCAACAAAATCCAATAACTGCTATTAAAAGCAAGTTAAAAATGGCATACTGGATGGCATACTGACATTTTCGACTGCACTTGTAAAACAAATGGCCACATTAACAGATGTAAAAGCACGCTCAATTAATTCTGAATCCGGAATTCTTCCGCATGGTGGTGTGACTGGTTTAGCGTTACATCCATCAAACACCAAAGGATCGGGAAAATGGGTCTTACGCTTTGTCAGTCCTGTAACTCAAAAACGTAGAAATGCGGGATTAGGTAGCTACCCTGAAATTAGCATAGCACAAGCCGCAAAAGCAGCCCTTGAAATGCGATCTCAAATTGAACAAGGGATTGACCCATTAGACGAAAAAGCAAAAAATAAAAAAGAACTGAGAGTACCAACATTCCAAGAGGCTTCAAAACTCTTGCATGCGGAGCTCTCTCCAAGCTGGAAGAATGATAAGCATGGACAGCAGTGGATTAACACGCTTGAACAGTATGTGTTTCCCATTATAGGAAAATTATCCCTTGATCTAATTCAACCAAGGCATATTGCTGACACTTTGCGACCAATTTGGCTAGACTTTCCCTTTGAAAAAAGCCACCGAGGAAAGCAACGCATTCAGCGGTTATGGCTTGGGCTGGGGACATGAGTATTGTCAATCCAACCCTGGGAGAAGTAGTAAACACCTGGGTACCACCTCAGCCTAGTAAATCGGTTCGAACCAAACATCAACCTGCAATGCCTTGGACAGAATTGCCACTGTTTATAAAAACGCATTTAAGGGAAGGAAATAGGTATGACGTCACACGACCTATGCTTGAATTCCTAATACTAACTGCGGCACGTTCCGGCGAAGTTAGAGGTATGACATGGTCGGAAGTTGACTTTCAGGAAGAGACTTGGATTATTCCTGCTGAACGTATGAAGGCTAAGCAAGTACATCGTGTTCCTCTTTCAAAACGAGCTATTGATATATTGCGTTCCCAAGAGGGATTTCATAGAGAATTAGTCTTCCCGTCTCCACGAAAACAGGAGGAACTATCAGATATGGTTCTCACCTCTTTCTTAAGACGAGTAAAAGCGAAAAGCGATACTCTAGGACGATTTGCAACCGCACATGGATTTAGATCTAGTTTTCGAGACTGGTGTAGTGAAAATGGCTATTCCAGAGATCTCGCCGAGCGTTCTTTAGCGCATGCTGTGCAAAACAAAGTTGAAGCGGCCTACCATCGCACTGATCTTCTTGACCAACGGAGAGGCCTAATTGAAGCCTGGTCGACATATTGCTGTTCATCTTAAAGCAACAACAAAATAAATCCTACGTGTAGACAAAAATAGAATCACACTAGTTAGTTGCTTCAGCAGAATATAGAAATTGCTTTGACGAATCTAAGCAATCTCTATATCTACATACTTTTGCTAACTTCTACAAACTCACACCAAACTAACTGTCGTATCTTTTAAACTTGATACAGGCTGCAAAGTTTGACTCGTTGATCCATATTGAGCATTGGAGATGATATTCAAAGCTGGGATCATACTGAAGCCTGATAGATTTCCGACTTTTGCGTACTGGTAAGCTAGATCACCACCGATTGCAGACGTATCACTTCCGGCCAAATAAAATTCCAGCAAAGATGACGACAGTGCCCAACTTGTTAATGAAGGATTTGCAGCGCGGGCTTGATCAAACTTGGCAGCTAAACCATCGAAATTAAATTGCCCAATTTTCTTATTGTTCAATTTATTCGTGGAGGCGGCATTGTAATCTGTTGTACCCTCAATAACGATTTGCAAGTTGGCGATACTACGATTGTTGACATTGGTGTACCAATCCTTCATCGTAACTTGCTCGCTAGTGCCTGTGACCAAGATCAAATCGTTACCTGATTTTTTGAATAATAAATCAGCATATTTAATCCCTTTACCAAGCGATAGGGTGTTGTCCTTGCCAGTACTTGCCACCAAGGTATCCATTCCATCACCACGATTAAAGGCAACCACGTCAACACCTGTGCCAGTGGTGATTGTGTCATTACCGAGTCCGCCAGCAATAAAATCATTAGCGATACCAGCTGTAATCAAATCGATCCCTGCACCGCCATCAAAGATATTCTTTCCAGCAGTATCGGTCAGCGTATCGTCACCAGCCCCTCCTTGTAAAATATCATTGCCGGCAGCGCCGTTTAAGACATTCTTGCCACTATTTCCAGTTAAAAGATTGTCTAACTCATTACCTGTGCCATTGATCGCGGTTGAGCCTGTCAACAACAAGGCCTCTAAGTTAGCGATTAAGGTGTAAGTAAGTGAGGACTTGACTTGATCGACGCCTTCATTAGCGTTTTCGGTGATCACGTCACTTGCATTATCGCGCACGTAAATATCATTACCTGCACCACCAGTCATGGTATCCGCACCAGTACCACCATCCAAAACATTGTTGCCACTGTTACCAAACAAAATATTAGCGGCGGTATTGCCAGTAGCATTAATATTGGCAGTACCCGTCAAAGTCAAGTTTTCTAGATTAGTACCCAAAGTGTAACTGACACTACTTTGTACCAAATCGGTACCAGCACTAGCCGCTTCGGTGACAGTGTCGCTGCTGCTATCAACTACATAGGTATCATTACCAGCGCCACCAACCATGCTGTCATTACCTACTCCACCATCTAAGACATTGTTACCTGCATTCCCTGTCAAAACGTTTGCAGCAGCATTACCAGTAGCGTTGATATTCGAAGTTCCGGTTAGAGTCAGATTTTCGACATTAGCGCTAAGTGTGTAAGTAATCGAGCTATTGACCTGATCAGCTCCTTCATTTGCATTTTCAACGATCACATCGTTCAGATTGTCTACAGTGTAGATGTCATTGCCAGCACCACCAGCCAAAGTATCAGCGCCGACACCGCCATCTAAAGCGTTGACGGCACTATTACCAGTCAAGACGTTGTTGAGCGCATTACCCGTACCATTAATTGCTGTGGCTCCAGTCAAAGTCAGATTTTCAACATTATTTGCAAGAGTCAATGTGACTGAACTCTTCACCGTATCGATACCTTCGTTTAGGTTTTCTGTTACGACATCGGTGGCGACGTCGACCACATAGGTATCATCCCCCAAACCACCTTGCAAGGTGTCTGTGCCCACACCACCATCTAACACGTCATTGCCCGCGTTACCCGTGAGCTTATCGTTGCCCGCCAAACCACTTAGGGTGTCATTGCCTGCGCCACCTGTTAAGGTGTCAGCGCCGCTGGTGCCCGTGAGTGTTAAATTAGCGACATTCACAACTACATCGAATACATCGGAAACGGAAAGATTGCCAGTATCTTTTGCAGTGACTTTGACGCTAATGGTACCCATAGTACTTGGAGTTCCGCTAAATGTTCGCGTGCCTGCGTTAAAGCTAAGCCAAGATGGTAAGGCTGAACCATCAGCTAATGTTGCTGTATAGGTGAGGACATCACCTGCATCTGGATCCGTAAAACTAGTACTTGGGACGGTATATGTAAATGCGCTTGAAAGTGGCGCTGTTTGATCAACTAAAGAAACTGCTAGAACAGGTGTACGATTTGCCGCATTCACCGTCATTTTCAACGATTGACCGACGGCTAACCCAAAATTATCAGTGCCCCATAATGTTAAGTTCAAAGTGCCTACATTGGCAGCAGCTGCAATGCCTGATAATAGACGTGTGTTGGAATTAAAACTGAGCCAACTTGGTAATGCTGAACCGTCTTGCATCTTCAAGTTATAGCTCACCGAATCACCGACATCAGTATCAACAATCGTGTTCACCGGAATAGTCAATGTATACGCCGTTCCGACTGTTGTTACTTGATTAGGCACTGCGGTTCCTAATGTCGGTGCTTTATTATTAGCTGCACGATCAACCATGGTCTGGATCATCGCTTGATTCCACGTTACCGCATTGGAGAACTCAACTTTATCGATTTTATAGTCAGCAGCTTCACCGTTCAAAGTCGTGTTCGCAGCATAATAATTGCTAATACCTATTTGATCAGTTGTGCCTTTAATCTTGAGGAATAAAGTATTTCCTGACTTGACGGCGACCACTTCAGTATCAATAATATTGCCAGCAAAGCGCACGGCATCCGTCGCAGCAATCAAGTCTTTATTATCTATGGTATCTTGTCCATCTCCACGATTAAAGACATACGTATCATTACCTAGCCCACCGGATACATAGTCATTGCCTTTGGCTCCTGTGAGAACATTGCTTCCTTCATTTCCCCAGAGACCATTGTTCAATGCATTGCCAGTAGCATCAAGATCGCTGCCACCATCTAACGCCAACCTTTCGACGTTGTCGCTTAGTGTGTAGCTGGCACTGGATCGAACAAAGTCATCGCCCTCATTCAAGCTTTCGACAATAACATCACCTTCATCTTCGATGCTGTAATAGTCATCGCCCAAGCCGCCCACTAAAGTATCACTACCATAGCCACCGTACAAAGTATCGTTTCCGGCAAGGCCATAAATCATATCATTGCCAATGCCACCGCGCAGCGTATCACTGGCGGCAGTACCAGAAATGGTCTGATCTTGGTCGAGATAAATGGCAAATGAAGTCGAAGTTTGAAGCTTGCCACTATCTTCGACCGTAACCTGCAAATAAATAGTCTCCGTCGTATTCAAAGTTCCATTAAAGGTTCTTGTCGTCGGATTAAAACTTAACCAGGCTGGAAGCGGTGAACCATCGGCGAGTGCAGCCGAATAGGTTAAGGTGTCACCCACATCCATGTCACTAAATGACGTCGCAGGAACGGTAAAATTAAACACACTGCCATTTTTTCCCGCTTGATCACGAATACATTAGTGACATAAGGTGCGTGATTGATGTTCGCCGTCGCTTTATCAAGGAGATCTTGCACATTCCACGTTGTACCATCCGCAAACTGCACTCGCTCTACGCCATTTTGATACAAGTAATATGTAGACCAAGAGGTTTTACCTTCACTACTTCTGAGAATAATTTGATCTTGTGTATTTTTGATCTTGAGATAAATCGCCGATTCACTTTCACCAATGCCAAACTCAACCCGCACATCGGTTGGCAAGATCGTACTATCAAAGATAATGGTATCTAAGTCTGTTGCAGAGGGCGTTCCCTGTTCTTCTACGAAATCTTGACCAAAGCCACGTGAGAATCGATAAGTATCGGCACCGCTACCACCAATCAGAACATCATTACCGACTCCACCAATCAGCGTATCGTTACCTAATCCGCCATATAAACTGTCGTCGCCGAGATCTCCTTTGAGCGTGTCATTGCCACTATCGCCTTGAACGACATCATTGCCATCGAGAGCATCGATCACATCATCAGCCCCACTACCCGCAATCAAATCATTTCCAGTCGTTGGCAAGTTAGCGTTTCCAGATAACAGACGTGCAATGATCATAGTGCTATCCCAGAAACTACCATCAGCAAACACTATCTTCTCTATCGTATTATTTAGTTGCAGCGATGATTGGTCAACGAAGAAATTATCAATATCAAAAATATCTGAAGTCCCATGCAGACCTACCGACAAAGTACTTCCATTACGATTAAAAATGACTTCATTGGCGTAGACATCTTGTGTCAATAAGAGTCGGTCACCCGCATAATTAGCGCCCCGATCACCCGCATCGGAAACAAGGTGATCATGCCCATAACCATGGCCAAATACAAATATTGTATCGCCTTTACCACCAGCTAAACTATCATCGCCTTCGCCACCGTCCAACGTATCCGTACCTGAATACGAAATCAAAGTATCGTTACCAAGCCCACCGATCAACTGATCTTCGTCATTGACAAGTCCGTACTGGCGCGAATCGATTTTTCGTGAGCCTTCGCTCGAGCAATCGTAGATCACGTCGTTACCAGCACCACCAATCAAGGTATTACTTGCGGAGTTGCCAGTGATCGTATTATCAGCAGCACTCCCTGTGACGGATTAGTCATTTAATTCATAAGCCCAATCTTCTAATGCAATGTTCTCAATTTGTTGGTGGCTAGAAAGTAAGTAATTTCCAGGCTTATTGAAAGCAACCGTATCGTTACCTCCGCCAACATTTTCATGAATAACGTCACTGATATCGACGATATAGGTATCATCCCCCAGGCCACCACTTAAATGATTAACAGAGGAATTTTTACTTCCGTCTAAACGATTATTCAATCCATTACCAGTGCCATCGATCGCATTCACTCCAGTTAGACTGAGGTTTTCGACATTGGCGGGAAGTGTGTAACTGACACTGGCTTCAATGGTATCTCCCTTAAATGCGCTCAAGGGATCAATGCGATTCACCAACAAGGTCTCAATGACAACATCCTCTGCATTGTCGACAATAAAGGTATCGTCGCCACCACCGCCTATCATGATATCTTTGCCCAAGCCACCATCTATAATAGGATTACCACTGGAGATGCCAGAAGCATCGATCACATTATCCAACTCATTTCCATTGAAGTGATTGACGATATATGTGCTAGTTGGGAAATACCAGGCATACATTCCCTCACCACTCACAATCAGTTTTTCTACGTTGGCAGGTAAAGTCGCGTTATAAGCAGTTGTGGTAACCGTATCGTAGCCTTCATTGGCATTTTCCATCACCGTATCGATGATTTTGTCGGCGTTAATTTCATCCAACTTTGCACCATTACGATCCATAAAACCACGAGCAAAATAGTGATCGTTACCTTTGCCACCCATCAAATTTGCATGGTCATAGTAAAAATCACCTAGGCCATTTTTGCGTAAAATATTATCACCACTATTACCAAGAATAGTTCCACTTCCCCAACTACTTGCATTGAGATTAAGTACACCTGATAACTCAATATCCGCAACAAAATTACTCGGCAATTCATATGAAACGGAGCTCACAACACGATCATGTCCACCTCGATCCCCAGAGACTTGATCCAGCGAATGATCTACTGTAAATGTATCGTCACCTGTCGTCGCGACAAAATTACTGACCGTACCGGATTGATTAATCAGTTTTCCCCAAAATATCTCTTTAGTCCACACAACACATTACCAAAAACAATCGATTCGACCGCCATATCCTCGGTAGCAGAAAAATAATCGGCAATACAAAGCTGTTCGTTTGACCCATCGATCACGAGAACTAAATCGTCAACATTATTGCCGTTGAAGTAAGTGGAATCCACACTCGAAGTGCGATAGAGGCTAACATTCGCGGGCAACACATCTGCATCTAATACAATCTTATCCGCATCATCAACACCCACTCCAGCAGTTCTATCGATCAAGAAATCACTGCCTTGATTGCGACCAAAACGATAGGTGTCACTACCGGCACCCCCTAACAAGATGTCATTGCCAGTACCACCAAAAAGAGTATCGTCTCCTTCGCCACCGTCTAGAGAGTCATTGCCGCCATCACCGTGTAATAAATCGTCGCCAACGTTTCCTAACAAATTGTCATTGCCAAGTAGGCCAACGATTGTGTCATCTAGACTAGTTCCTCGGATCGTGTCATTGTCGCTAGTACAGGTCAGTTTCTCAATGAGAAAATCGCGTAGTGTCAATTTATCGCCATTGTCGAACTGAATTTCCGAATTCAAATACGCCTGATCGCCTGTACGACTGTAGGCAGTAAAAAAGATAGAGCTATTGTTTCGTGCATCCGTGATAGTGACATTATCTCCATCACGCACGATTACTAAATTTTCTCTCGCGATGTCTTTACCAAAGCGGATGACAGATTTTCCTATCAAATCAAAAATCGTATCTTGTCCCCAATTCACTTCGAATTGATAAAGATCATTGCCGACTTCACCTTTTAATATATCGTGACCAAGACCGCCTTGCAGAATATCATCACCAGAAGCTCCCTCTAGAAGGTCGTCCCCTTCATATCCTGAAAGAACATCATTTCCAATAAACCCACGAAGATAATCTTTTTGCGCCGTTCCTAAGAGTGTACGAGCTTGAATATCTCGTGCGTTCATAGCACTTCCATCGTCGAAGATAATTTCTCCAATCGTTGATGACTCATTTAAATCATCCCCTGTTGTAAAAACGTCTTTGATCAAAATCGAATCATTTGTTCCAACAATACTAATCATCAGATCACTTACTGTGCGTCTAATACTAATATTCTCAGAAGTGATATTTCCAGTGATCCTCAGTCGATCAACGTGGCTCTCGGAGGTATTGGTATTCTCGATTCTATCAGCTCCATAGTTCCTTCCCCATATGTAGGTATTACTGCCATTACCTCCACGCAAAATATCATCCCCAATCCCCCCACTGAGTATGTCGTCGCCGCCACCTCCGATAAGTTGATCTTTGCCAGCATCACCATCAAGATAATTTTGCCCCTCTCCTCCAACAAGTACATCATCTCCCACTCCGCCATAAATTAGATCATCCCCCTTCGCTCCGTATACAACGTCATTTCCTAAACCTCCATATAGTTGATTTGACAGTCTCACACCATGCAATACATTATTATCATCATCACCAATAACAATTTGTAAATCACGATAAATTTGAAGAACCGCTTCAGTTCTTGGAGTAATTCGTATTACGTCTTGGAATAGTCGAAAGCCTGACCAATTAACTCCTTGGAACGCTGATAATGCATACAAATTAAAATCAATTAGATCACCAAGAGTATCTCTTGAAATATCGCTAATTGAACTTACAAAATAACTTTCAACTTGATCTAAATCTAATTGCACTCCATCTGAAAGTACTCGCAGATCAACCAAACTTAGTAATGAATTAAATCGAGTCTGAGGCAGTAGTGACGTATAAACACTTTCACGCAATACGTCCCAAGCCTTATTCAATAACAACTTTCGTTCCCCCAAGGGAAATTTTTTGAAAAAGTTAGTGACTTAAATTTTAAGGTTTTTTTTTAACTTTTACTTTCATTTAAGAAATGACTTTCTTGCATATTGCTTGTTTCGCTCCAAGCAATAATGAGATCATCCAACAAAGCTCGCTGTTCAGAGAAACTTAAAGACAAACTAAATGCCATTAATTTTTCTTTAAATAATACCCCTTTATTTTTATTGCTGCCTCTCGAATACTTCTCACCAAGCCGGAGCCTGCGACGTTAGGTAACGAAGCGACGTCAGGATCAATTGGTATTTGGTCGGTAAATTGACTGGTAAAGGTATCAATTGCCAAATTAACATCGGCAATTTTACCAATCTCACCAAGACTTCCAATACTTCCATCTAACCGAACATAGGCACCTAGATCAGCAATTTCATTACCATTATCAAGAAAAACACTATTCTCTATTTTATCGACACTTACTCTCTCAATATTTGATTCAGTTAACGAGAACAATTCACTTTCTTGAGATTGTCCATCTTGATTTAGGTCACGCCAAATTCGTAATTTTGACCAATTCGTATCTAAAGCATCAATGCTGCCATCAGAATTGCTGTCTTGATCCGCCAACGCTGCAAATCCATCACTGGCTTTATGCCCTGAAGACAAGAATGTGGCATCCCCAAACAATTCCGCGCCATCATCAATTGTGCCATTTTCATTACGGTCTAATACTAAAAATCCATCTTCCCCACTGAGCCAACCTACAGACGTTTTCACTCCGTCAGCATCAAGATCAAACAAAATTGGATTTGTGGAATTTAATCCGACTGTCTCTATTCCATCTCCATTCAAGTCAAACATCAATGGATCTCGTCTAGGTTGCCATTTTCTTCCGTCGTTATACGCATCTGAGACAGGCTTCGGGATTGGACGAGGTTGCCTCACATTTCTAGGAAGCCAATCCGCAAGCTCATGAGGACGAATTGGTTGGTAAAAATTCCCATGTCCCAGTCATAGTGCTAAGGGGGCACCGCCGTAGTAAAAAATTCCAAACCAAGTGATTGAGTCCCGTTTACGGAATAGTAATCTGAATTTTTTTTTGCTGTTCAAAAAACTTCTGAGCATTTTAAAAACCAGATCGATCATTTGAAAAGTCTTTTAAAAATTTTTTGGTTGACTAGAATTCTTAATTACCCGGGGAAAGGGTATAGACCAAGGATTAACATCTTTTAACCCAACCCCATCTTTTGGCCATAACCCAACCACTGTGGGAGGATTTACACCATCACTTAGAACAACCATGGTATGTCCAACGACGTCTGAACGATCAAGTCGTATTGAAATGGTAAATGTCATATTACTTTCCTTTAAATTCAATAAAAAAAACTTTATTCATATTTGCATCCAACACATCGACGTAACGAATTTTGCGCATCTCGTCAGGTTGCCCACCACAATCGACTGAAAGACAATCATTCAAGTAATTCACAATTAATGGCTTCAAAACTTCTTTCGGGGTTCTAGATTCTTTTGGCCAGTTTGCAACAATTAATGTTACACATCGTACATCATCAAAATAACCAAATTGATATACGGAGCAATCAGAAACACTCGTCGATTGCAACGTCGCACCGTCAGGAAGTTTAGAACGCAAATAATTGACAATTGTGCTACTCGACATTACGCGATAAGTTTTGCCCCCAACAAATTGATAGAATCCATGCGACCCCAAAAACACATAACCTAAAACAAGAGAGCAAATCAGTATCAGGACAACTTCAACACGGTATCGTCTAAAAAAAATCATTTCATATTCCCCGTATTAAAATTAAAATAATGAATTTTTTATTTTAAAACATGAAATTTAACAAATTATCTTTCCCGGGCAGCCTCATTCACCGCCTTCTGCACAGGCGACAATAAATACGCTAGTACACTACGTCTGCCCTGATGTATCTCCGCTACAATTTGCATACCTGCATTGAGCTGATGTTTCTTTCCCTGTGCATCAATCAAATTCTGTTGATCTAACTTAATACGCGCTTTGTAGGTCGCAATCGTGCTGACATTGTTTTCATTCGTCCCTGCTGGATTGGAACTACTGCTTGTTGTATTGGGTTTACTGACTTCAGTCGCATCGGCGCTCAAGTGCGTCAGCTTGCCACTTAACATACCGAATCGTTGGAACGGATAG